>CM060953.1:195511481-195581481 GCA_030765055.1 Mantis religiosa
CATTCCTGCTGCATGGTCTTGACCCTCTGTATTCTCACTTGCTTTCATTTGTCTTGCCTTCTTGGTCAGTTCTTCAACTATTTTATCTGCTTTCAGGACTCGCAGCTCATCAATTTCTGTATATGACTACTATCATGATTAGCACATGTATTGTGTGAGCTGGGCCTACTAACCTCAATATTACATGTGGTTTCTTTATCTATTGTATTTATATTGTCTACATTTACTTTTCTATGTTTAGTAAAAAGATTGCCTATAAGCTTTCTTCTTCGAAATGTTTTTAGACTACCCATATCATACATTTACCAATAACTAGTACAAAATATTATTCAGAACAAAAACTGTTCACATATACAGCCAAAGACAAAAGAAAAAACTAGCATCATTCGAGTTACAGTGGTACCAGCAGAAAGCTTGAAAGATCTCTTACAAAACAATTCTTAGTTCAGAATTATCTGTTCAGAATTACAGAAGTTATGATCGATTTTCTGAAAGCTTACGAAAAGGGGAGTGGCAAAACTTAACACCCACTAATATAATTAGCAAATTAGGTATAAAATATTGCTCCAATAAACTTTTTAACTTTTTAAAGTCATATTCCCTCGCACTTACAAGAAAATAAAAATGTTATAAGGAAGTTGATAAAGGAATAAGTGTTTGTACGAATGGTTTACTTAAGGCTAAAGGAAGTCATGTGAGTGCAGGCACGAGATTATTTTTCTCGGAGTGTTATATGACCCATTAAAATGAGGAAAACAGTAGAGATGTATTATTCAAATTAGTTAAAAGCTTTTCAAGGCAATCCAGATATAAAATCAAACATAACCTCTCCGATACAATAAATGTCCTCTCTTAGATATGTTGGTAAAGTTCCAAATCCAGTTGGATAACCCTGTTGCAGTCATTGCAACAGGAGAGTATAAAGGGAATAAAACTACTGGATCTGAAGGTTCCATACCGAGATGAAATAAGCGCAGGCTTCGAGTCTCTTTCAATAAGACAGAACAAACTATGTATGTCTCTATTCAACATGGTCTATAAAGAATATTAAGCTATACAGAAAATTTGGTACTTAGTTAAAAGTCCTTCTAGGCTGAGACACGAAGATTTTTGAAAAATTCCTCTAGCTTCTCTACTCACTTTTTACTATGACGAGGCTTGGAGTGGGAACTCAGCACGTTCTGTGACGATTATGTCTCTGACGGAGTGCCTCCACGGTTGAAGGAGATGAAGGTATAGAGGATACCAAGTGTTGACATTTTGGAATTTCCTTAATACGAAGGATGCGAATTTACACAGAAAAATATTCAACCATGATGTTCACGAAATGATGTTCAAATGAGTCCAGGGTCTTTAGAGCTTACAGTTCCTAGACATTCATCTTTCAGGATAAGTAAAAACCTTCAACGTTAAGTCATATCGGACGATGCATGAAATGATGTTCAAATGAGTACAGAGTACATAGACCTTAGAGTTATTCTTCGAGGAGCAACAAGCTACCTCCCTTCTCTACACCCACTTAGTTCACACCCGTCATCCTGCAACATCCACATCCCGACACTACGTGGTAAAGCTCTTCCCAGAGCAGATACACGATTTGACCACCCTTCGGGCTGTTCCAAACAACCTGCCAGTCTGCAGTGAATGAAATTTTATTTTATTTATGTTGAGTCTCTTTTATAAACATTAGGTTATCTGCCACAGACATTTAAACTCTCATTTCTTCTTTCAGAGAGTCTAGCAAGATCAGGTAATGATAATCATCCTGCAACCGGGAATCGATCTTGGGACCACTAGAATGCTAAACACAGACCACAGATAAAGCATGCAGTAGTATTTTATGTGATAAAACTTGTATTTTCTGAAAACAGATGAACAAATCTAGACCCTAAAGATGTATTGTGGCAGAATCGTCTGCAATATTTCAGAAAGAGTTTATTGGATATGTGTTTACCAGTTTCCCGAGAAACGTGACATAAGCGGATTCCCGAACTGTTTCTGAAGTGAGATTTCTTTTATCTCCGTTTGTACCTCAATTTTTGGGATGATTGCAATCAGTAGACGGTTTGCTGAAGCTGCCAGTAACGATGTCACGCGGATTCCACATCAACTAAATGTCATATTGGAGGTGATATAACAACCGAAAAAAGCTCAATAAACCAGAACGGTTACTTACCCGCCATCATTAGAAAAAAGGACATCATTACGCGATACTTTTGGCCTTTTACTGTTAGACATGAATAATCTCTGCAAAGAGTTGAATTATCTCTAAGAGAGTCAATATAGCAGGTCAAACAAAAGAATAAAGTTAAAATTTGTGAGACAAAAGTACGTCATTACTCTATTATACTGTCAAAAACATTTGACTATTGATTACCTCGTAGATAGCTTAGACCGATGTTCAATTTTCCTTTAGTCAAAATAATCAAGTTGCAGTAAAATATCTTTAAACCGGACCTGTTTAACTCGGAAAAGTTTTAAAAATAAAATATGTTTAGCGTAGAATGAAGACTTGTCTTATAGATGATAAAGTGACATTCACATTAGATACATTATTCGATTTCTTTTTCCAACGGGCGAATTTATTGTACTCATCCGATCTACTGGGGACCACATTGGAAGAGAAACTTTGATAAAGTCATGGAAAAAGTTGTGGCATGGTATGTTGGCGTATATACAAAATACCTCTTGAAAATGCAAGTGAAAGATATGAAAGTTAATTTAAAACATTGTTTTACTATCAGCAACCAATTTTTATAAAAATACAATATTATGTACCACACGGGAATGTATTTTGATGTGCATTTTTGACATAATATTGTTTAGTTTGTGTGTCGGGTATTGTAGCATTTTTTCTTCGCTAAATTTGAAATTTATAAATTATAAACTAAAGTAAAAGGAGACAACGTTATGATTTAAAGCATGTAACTTTTACCTTTGAGTGAAAGATTTTTATTCATGTCCTCCAATACCATATCGGACGATGAATGAAATGATGTTCAAATAAGTCCAAGCTACACAGAGCTTAGAGTTATCAGACATTCGTTTTCAGGATAAGAGAAAACCCCCAACGTTAAGTCATATCGGACGATGAATGAAATGATGTTCAAATGAGTACAGGGTACATAAAGCTTAGAGTTACCAAACATTCATCTTTCAGTATAAGAGAAAACCTCCAACGTTAAGTCATATCGGACGATGAATGAAATGATGTCCAAATGAGTACAGGGTACATAAAGCTTAGAGTTACCAGACATTCGTCTTTCAGGATAAGAGAAAACCTCCAACGTTAAGTCATATCGGACGATGAATGAAATGATGTTCAAATGAGTACAGGGTACATAAAGCTTAGAGTTACCAGACATTCATCTTTCAGGATAAGGGAAAACCTCCAACGTTAAGTCATATCGGACGATGAACGAAATGATGTTCAAATGAGTACAGGGTACATAGAGCTTAGAGTTACCAGACATTCAACTTTCAGGATCAGAGAAAACCTCCAACGTTAAGTCACATCGGACGATGAATGAAATGATGTTCAAATGAGTACAGGGTACATAGAGCTTAGAGTTACCAGACATTCAACTTTCAGGATCAGAGAAAACCTCCAACGTTAAGTCATATCGGACGATGAATGAAATGATGTTCAAATGAGTACAGGGTACATAAAGCTTAGAGTTACCAGACATTCAACTTTCAGGATCAGAGAAAACCTCCAACGTTAAGTCCCATCGGACGATGAATGAAATGATGTTCAAATGAGTACAGGGTACATAGAGCTTAGAGTTACCAGACATTCATCTTTCAGGATAAGAGAAAACCTTCAACGTTAAGTCATATCGGACGATGAATGAAATGATGTTCAAATGAGTACAGGGTACATAGAGCTTAGAGTTACCAGACATTCATCTTTCAGGATAAGAGAAAACCTCCAACGTTAAGTCATATCGGACGATGAATGAAATGATGTTCAAATGAGTACAGGGTACATAGAGCTTAGAGTTATCAGACATTCATCTTTCAGGATAAGAGAAAACCTCCAATGTTAAGTCATATCGGACGATGAATGAAATGATGTTCAAATGAGTACAGGGTACATAGAGCTTAGAGTTATCAGACATTCATCTTTCAGGATAAGAGAAAACCTCCAATGTTAAGTCATATCGGACGATGAATGGAATGATGTTCAAATGAGCACAGGGTACATAGAGCTTAGAGTTACTAGACATTCTTCTTTCAGTAAAAGAGATATTCAGGATTTGTGAGTGGATGTTATAAACGCAGGGAATTTTCTGGTAGGGAATTGTGTCAGGAATGCAATTATCGCGTATTCGCTGCACGTTCGTTTTGTAACCTCATTTGTGTATTTCCCGTAGTGTATTAGCATACCTAATGAATATTTACAGCTATATGCAGAGAACTTTATGATAAAAACGATAATAGCCTAAAGAAGAGCGGAGTATTCCAAATTGTGTAGTATTTATCGGGCTGTTTTGTAAATTAAATTGGCTGTTCGTGGCTTCAAACCGCAATGTGACCCTTGAATATATTGGACAGAATTCAATCTTCCGTTTGGACTCAACCAAGCGTTATGTTGGTGTACACAGGCAATGCGCAGTGAACTGTATGCTCCGTCTCAACCACATATGTGACTCTTATTGATCAATCATCTATGGTGCTCCACAATATTGAAACATTAGATCTGTTACACCACTTTCTCTACGCTCGGGAAGCTCGGGTTTGATAGTACTGGGCTACAAAAAATAGTTGAATATTTCGAGCACTTCATGAGGCAATTCTTGCTAATTTTGGGTTGAGGAAAACAAATATGACAACGAAAAATTTTTATTAGCTCTAGTTAATATGATATACACAAGGTGAAAGTATTACATATTAACGGATTGAGAGAAAAGGATACATTTTAATTACATACATGCTAACAACAATGAAAGAGCATGCTAAGAGTTCTAAATTGCTGGAAAAATACTTCACAGATAGTCGTGTCTGAAGAGAATCATGTGGTGGCCTATTGACTTCGTCGTCTTTTAGCTTGCCTCTTGTGATGGAGTTCCGCAGAATCCCTATACAAAGACCAACAGTAATCCGCAAGCATTACTTCATTCCAACGGCCCTGATATCTTTGTACCATAACAGAAATGTCCTGATGGAATCTCTCCCCATGTTCATCACTAACAGCTCCACAACTAGGAGGAAAAAAGTCTAGGTGGGAGTGGTAAGGGACATGTTGCATCCAAGGTTACGGTATTTTTGCAGTAGCACTGTCGCCAAATGCTTGTAGTTCTCATCTCTTTTGTTGCCTAAAAATCCATCAACAACAACACCCTTGAAGGCTTCCCAAGCTTCCTTTTCTTTCCCCTAAAAAATTCGGTCAAATGCAGGAACGTTTACAAATTCTCTTATTTGTGGTTCGACAAAAATGCCTTCCTTAACTTTAGGATGACTTAATTTCCAAAATTTCTCTTTGATTGTGTTTTTTTTATCTGACAGGTGTGTAAACTTTCAAAAAAATTATCCCAAATTTGAAATCTTCATTCCAAAAATGAAATGACACTTTTTCTTCAAAACAAGAGCTAATCTATCATTTTCACTGCTGATTTTTTAATTCAGCAGATGGAAATACATGTAAATTCAGTATTTTTAAGCCCGAAACATATTCAGTGTTGCCCAGTGCAGCCGGTGACCAGTGTCGAAGCGTCCGTTGAAGGGCTTCAACTGCCAGTTCAACAACATTTTAGAGGGGGGGGGGGGGGGAATTAGTGCCAAATAATATTTTATTTCCTTTGAATACATTTTAAAAATGTATTCGCCAAAATCTGCCTTGCTGTGGGAAACTTGACAGCTGCTTATATGCAAGTGTCCAGTTCCGAGAGCTCATTCAATACTGTATTTACGCATTCCTAACCTTAGATACCCTGTTTCGTAGGTTTCCGGAACCATTCGAGACTCTTCGTTAGTTAAGAAGCACTGACAGATTTTGTCACGTGAAGTATCTGTAGCGTGTAGACAGCGTGTTTTGTTTTATGTAGTGCTTTTAAATAAAGCTACAGGTATATCTTTCAATAGCATTCTCAAAAGTAATTTACGTAGATTGGTATTTAGTGGTGATAAATACGAAATTCTTGAGAAGTTTTAAGTTATTAGCAAAAGTCTGTCAATTCTATACTTTCTCCAGTTTAGGCTAACAATTCACGCGGTGTGGGACAGCTGTAGGAAAAATTGGAACCTCTGAGTGGAGAAGGGATGCTTGTAGTATGAGCATTCTTGTTCACGTGTTACTGTACAATACAAGAGTACTGCAGAGTCACCTTAGTTCTTTGAGTCATTATTCTCTCTTATTTTAATGTAAATTATTATTTGGAGCTTCCCTCGCTTTGAAACTCACACCTCACTACTGACCTACGTGTGACTGTACAATAGAAAGAGTAGTAAAGAGTAGCCTTAGTTCTTTGAGTCATTATTCTCTCTTATTTTAATGAAACTTATTATTTAGAGCTTTCCTCGCTTTGAGAGTCACGCCTCGACACTGGACCTAGTGTGACTGTAGAATAGAAAGAGTAGTCTTAGTTATTTGAGTAATTATTCTGCCTTCTTTTAATAACATTATTATTTGTAGCTTTCCTTGCTATGAAAGTCACGCCTCGCTACTGGACCTACATGTGACTGTACAATAGAAAGAGTAATGAAGAGTAGCCCTAGTTCTTTGAGTCATTATTCTCTCTTATTTTAATGACACTTATTATTTAGAGCTTTCCTCGCTTTGAGAGTCACGCCTCGACACTGGACCTAGTGTGACTGTACAATAGAAAGAGTAGTCTTAGTTATTTGAGTAATTATTCTGCCTTCTTTTAATAACATTATTATTTGTAGCTTTCCTTGCTATGAAAGTCACGCCTCGCTACTGGACCTACGTGTGACTGCACAATAGAAAGGGTACTAAAGGGTAGTCTTAGTTCTTTGAGTCATTAGTCTGTCTTATTTTAATGAAAATTATTATTTGGAGCTTCCCTCGCTTTGAGAGTCACATCTCGCTACTGGACCTACGTGTGACTGTACAATAAAAAGTGTAGCCTTAGTTATTTGAGTGGTTATTCTGTCTTCTTTTGATAAAATTATTATTTGGAGCTTTCCTCGCTTTGAAAGTCAAAAGCCTTGCCACTGGACCTAGTGTGACTGTACAATAGAAAGAATACTGAAGAGTAGCCTTAATTCTTTGAGTCATTATTAATGAAAATTAATATTTGCAGCCTCTTTCGATTTGGAAGTCAAGTCTTGCCACTGCTGGTGAGCGATCAATCTCATATATTTTTGCGTTGGTCACTTGGCAAATAATTTCCGCGATTACCCGTCTTCAAGTTCTATTTCACTTTCAGCTCAAACCGTCTTTACAGGTGGGAAGTGTCGGTGATGGACGAATGTGGCGCTGCTATTTTAGAACTTTGCTTGCCATAACTGCAGTTCTCGGCGTATGGATAGCGCTCTGGTCGCCTGTCCTATTGGACACCGTGTTGCGGGCGCTGGCGACCCCTAGCACTCGTGTTACCTCTAACGTTACTAGAGGAACCTCGGGTCGAACTGCCGAGCCCCTCCCGTAGGGGAGTGTTTCAGATTGGGTTGGACTCGAGGGGGGTAGTGGTTCCCAATACCCGTGGGAGATCGGACGCATCTTCGGACGGGGTTGAGGGAAGCCATATATTCCCGCATACTAGCCAGCATAGCTAGTAGAAGGTGTGCAAGATCACCAGGCGGCCCTACCGAGGTTGATCCGTAGCCATTCCCTTTCGGCGTTGGCGTTCGTAAGTGGCGTATCCACTTCCAACCGTCTTGTGTTTTCGGACCAGATGTAGGGGTGGCTTGTTAATCTTTAGGTCTTGCTCTACTGGAAAGCCCCAAGGAGGCGCTGGGCACCCTTTTAGGACAGCTAGGTAACTCTGGTACAAGAGGGAGGTCAGCGACTGCTGCCTGTGTAGAACCTACTCGTAATGTCTTATTGGAGAGAAGTCAGTGCTTACGGCTGGGGTCTGCACAACGAACCCTGTCGACGAGATAAATAACCTCCAGTTCACGTTAGAAACCCTCACTTGCCTAGTTCCTGGTCCGGTACGCCGTAGACCACTGTCATCTCATCCCTTCCTCCCATCCCTTCGCCTCTAATACATTCCCTTATAATTTCAAAACCTGATTCTTCCCTTCTCTCTTTCAATTACACGTACCATTCACCCTCTAACATCTGTTGCTGCGCAATTGTTTATCTCGTTTAGCACACAGACGATAGAGGAACAAGCGTCATGTGATTGTACCACATCAGATTGAGTTTCCTTATTGTGTTTATGCAAAGCACGTGAGTTTCCAAGCCATCAAATAGCAATAAATGATTTCTTTCTGTGACTACGGCAGGCGAAAGCCACAAAAACTCATCTTGTTTGCCTTGGAAACTGCAGGCATGAAACCATCTCATTTTCCAACCTGTTTCAGACTAACCCAATTATATAAGAACGTAACAGCTCAATGCAGTGTGCCTTTATTGCAGATTTGCTTCTGTCAGAGTGCCTGTGGTCTCTCCAGCGTTGCCAAATCATCTAAGTGGTTCTAGGAATTTGCTAAATTGCTGCAAAAATAGCCAGAGGCATAAAGAAATCATAGTCTACAGCTGGGTCCACTAAGAAACCTTAGGAATGCTTTTCATTCTTCTTTAACTCAACGCATAACTTCTCACGTATGTAAAAATTTCTCATATCCGAGGCCTGTTCAGTAAACAATAATCATAATATTTTTACGGTCATAATTTTTCGCACTAAAATTCAATCTTAGTATATTCTGTTAACTTAATGTGACACAAACACGTTGTAATAGTTTCATTGTTGGTACTCCTGGTTCCCGCCTGTGAAAACCAAGCAAGTTCAGACATGTTCAGTAAAGCCTACCGCTGCAATGGAGGTAACACGCGAGGAACAATATACGGCTTTGAAATCCTGCTTTCGTCTCAACAAATCTTCAGTTTAGGCCTATACAATGTTACAGGAGGCCTATAGAGAGTCTGTTCTTCCCTACAGCACAGCTCGGAGGGGCTTTAAAATGTTTAAAGAGGGGAGACAATAATAAATTTCAAAGGAAGGTGGACCCGGTGCTCTTACGGAAGAAAACATCAACACTGCTGCTGACATTGTGAGAGAGGATTGACGAATTACCCTAAGATCACTTTCTGAAATACTGAACATTTCATTGGGTGCCACCCACGCGTTGGTGACAGAAAATTACACATGAGACGTGTTTGTGCGCGATGGGTTCCAAGACTGTTGATTCCCTAACAAAAGGACATTCGCATGCAGTTAAAGTTGATGTTAGAGGAAGATCCGGGGTTTATTTCAAACGTAATCACTGCTGATAAAACTTGATTACATCATTTTGATCCTGAGAGCAAACCGCAAAGCTCAGTGAGGAATTCTCCTTCATCACCAACCCCCAAAAAACCAGAAGTGGTTGTTTTTGCTGGAAAAGTAATGGCCATCTCATTCTTTGATATTCATGGAATGGTTTATCAGCATGTTGTACATGCACACACATCAGTAACTGGACAATACTACAGGGATGTTCTGAAAACATTGTAAGTCAATATCAGGCGTAAAAGACTACATTTTCGTGAAGCAGGGTGAATGCTGCATCACGATAATGCGCGGCCGTATATTGCTAATGTTGTTGCTGAATATCTTGAAAGAATCAACGTGAAGTACATCCCTCACCCTCCCTATAGTCCGGATTTAGCCCCATGTGACTTTTTTCTATTGCCTGATTTGAAGAAACGCCTTCGTGGGAGGCATTATGCATCATCAGAAGCAGTGGTGAAGGCTGCGGAGGTGCTTTTGAAGGATCTCCCAAAAATGGTTTCTAGCATGTCTTTGAAGACTGGCATAAACGCTGGGACAAGTGCATCGCATTAAGGAGAGATTATTTTGAGAAGGACCGTCAAAATTATGAGGATGAGTAAAGGTACATTGTCAAAAACATTGTGATCATTCTTTACTGAACAGCCCTCGTAGAAGTTCCAAGGATATACACCTTTTCACAGAACTTTAATTATTTGTTGGCGGTCCTGATTTATGGACATTGTTTACCATTCGTGCTAAACGGCCTCTGCAGTATACGTAGTAGCTTGTCTGCCTCACGTCCAACAGGTTCCGAATTCTAATCACGGTCAGGGATAAGTTTTCCTTTCCCGGGACTTTCCCTTACCCTGAAAGACAAATGTCTGGTAACTCTAAGCGCTATTTACCCTGTACTCATTTGAACATCATTTCATTCATCGTCCGATATGACTTAACGTTGGAGGTTTTCTCTTATCCTGAAAGATGAATGTCTGGTAACTCTAAGCTCTATGTACCCTGTACTCATTTGAACATCGTTTCATTCATCGTCCGATATGACTTAACGTTGGAGGTTTTCCCTTATCCTGAAAGATGAATGTCTGGTAACTCTAAGCTCTATGTACCCTGTACTCATTTGAACATCGTTTCATTCATCGTACGATATGACTTAACGTTGGAGGTTTTCTCTTATCCTGAAAGATGAATGTCTGGTAACTCTAAGCTCTATGTACCCTGTACTCATTTGAACATCATTTCATTCATCGTCCGATATGACTTAACGTTGGAGGTTTTCCCTTATCCTGAAAGATGAATGTCTGGTAACTCTAAGCTCTATGTACCATGTACTCATTTGAACATCGTTTCATTCATCGTCCGATATGACTTAACGTTGGAGGTTTTCTCTTACCCTGAAAGACAAATGTCTGGTAACTCTAAGCTCTATGTGCCCTGTACTCATTTGAACATCATTTCATTCATCGTCCGATATGACTTAACGTTGGAGGTTTTCTCTTACCCTGAAAGACAAATGTCTGGTAACTCTAAGCTCTATGTACCCTGTACTCATTTGAACATCGTTTCATTCATCGTCCGATATGACTTAACGTTGGAGGTTTTCCCTTATCCTGAAAGATGAATGTCTGGTAACTCTAAGCTCTATGTACCCTGTACTCATTTGAACATCGTTTCATTCATCGTCCGATATGACTTAACGTTGGAGGTTTTCTCTTACCCTGAAAGACAAATGTCTGGTAACTCTAAGCTCTATGTACCCTGTACTCATTTGAACATCATTTCATTCATCGTCCGATATGACTTAACGTTGGAGGTTTTCTCTTATCCTGAAAGATGAATGTCTAGTAACTCTAAGCTCTATGTACCCTGTACTCATTTGAACATCGTTTCATTCATCGTCCGATATGACTTAACGTTGGAGGTTTTCTCTTATCCTGAAAGATAAATGTCTGGTAACTCTAAGCTCTATGTACCCTGTACTCATTTGAACATCATTTCATTCATCGTCCGATATGACTTAACGTTGGAGGTTTTCTCTTACCCTGAAAGACAAATGTCTGGTAACTCTAAGCTCTATGTACCCTGTACTCATTTGAACATCATTTCATTCATCGTCCGATATGACTTAACGTTGGAGGTTTTCTCTTACCCTGAAAGACAAATGTCTGGTAACTCTAAGCTCTATGTAACCTGTACTGATTTGAACATCGTTTCATTCATCGTCCGATATGACTTAACGTTGGAGGTTTTCCCTTATCCTGAAAGATGAATGTCTGGTAACTCTAAGCTCTATGTACCCTGTACTCATTTGAACATCGTTTCATTCATCGTCCGATATGACTTAACGTTGGAGGTTTTCTCTTACCCTGAAAGACAAATGTCTGGTAACTCTAAGCTCTATGTACCCTGTACTCATTTGAACATCGTTTCATTCATCGTCCGATATGACTTAACGTTGGAGGTTTTCTCTTACCCTGAAAGACAAATGTCTGGTAACTCTAAGCTCTATGTGCCCTGTACTCATTTGAACATCATTTCATTCATCGTCCGATATGACTTAACGTTGGAGGTTTTCTCTTACCCTGAAAGACAAATGTCTGGTAACTCTAAGCTCTATGTACCCTGTACTCATTTGAACATCGTTTCATTCATCGTCCGATATGACTTAACGTTGGAGGTTTTCCCTTATCCTGAAAGATGAATGTCTGGTAACTCTAAGCTCTATGTACCCTGTACTCATTTGAACATCGTTTCATTCATCGTCCGATATGACTTAACGTTGGAGGTTTTCTCTTACCCTGAAAGACAAATGTCTGGTAACTCTAAGCTCTATGTACCCTGTACTCATTTGAACATCATTTCATTCATCGTCCGATATGACTTAACGTTGGAGGTTTTCTCTTACCCTGAAAGACAAATGTCTGGTAACTCTAAGCTCTATGTACCCTGTACTCATTTGAACATCATTTCATTCATCGTCCGATATGACTTAACGTTGGAGGTTTTCTCTTACCCTGAAAGACAAATGTCTGGTAACTCTAAGCTCTATGTAACCTGTACTGATTTGAACATCATTTCATCCATCATCCGATATGACTTAACTTTGGAGGTTATCTTTATCCTGAAAGATGAATGTCTGGTAACTCTAAGCTCTATGTACCCTGTACTCATTTAATATAGTTTCATTCATCGTGTCTTTATCTTTTTGTTTCATTGAATGAACCATTTCTAAGATATTTCTTTATATCTGTCTGAATCTTTGGTACCTACTCATTTCTTAAATGGTAAGTCGTTTTTCACTTTTCTTTTAATCTCTTCACTTTTCAAAGAGAATTGAATTTCAAAGACGTTACCAAGACAAGCAATATTAGAAAATTTGAGCATCGCTTATAATCTACTTTATTCCCATACTCCAATGTTAATATAGCTGCGCCGATGTTACACGTGTACGTGTGCGTAATCATTGGCTGTTTAGCCTTGTAAGTCTCTGGGGATGAAAGACATAGTTCGCACATCATTTTAAAATACTTTAAGTGTAATGCAAAATATATAAATAACGTCACATTATTACAAATGCAACATTCAATCAGTAATTTATTAGTATTTTATTTGGTAAATGTAAGTGTAATACTCCTTTAACAGGATGCACCCTTTTGAGTGTTTATTTTTAAGGTAAATGTCTACTTGTTGGGGAATCAGTTTTGAGGCTGATCATCTCTTGGTTGGATTACAGAGACACTGTAGTTTCCATTTGTCACTGGAAAACTGGGTGAGAAATTTTCTTTGGTTGTTATCATACTGTCCACACAATCTAATCCTGGTTGATGAAAACTCTTGTTGCATACTTTGCAGTGGCGGCTCGTGCCGAAAAATAACAGCGTGCTGCAGGAAAATGTCCATACAACTCACCTATATTTGTCGCATCGTAAGTTGGTGATTGGCGTTTTGCCTCCAACTGTTATTCAGCTGCGGAAATAAGGAGAGGGTATAAACACGTCACAGACACGTCATTGCGGTCGGCTAGCAACCAAAAATCCACCAATCAAAAGTAGACTGTTGCCATAGCAACCCGGCACGCTTATCCTACGTTGCGAAATCTATCGCAATGCACCACGTGCTTTATGCATGATGCTAGTCTATCGGCATGTTGAGGTTTGTAATAAGCAGACATTGCTACTATTTTTGCTTCGCTTATGAATCAGCAGTATTACAATACCGTCGTCGTTAGTTGCCCTTTAGTATGAGAAGGTATGGGTTGTTGGAAGGGAACAGGTGTGGATTTAGTTTCAAGGAATATCTTGTGAGGTTTTCTGGGTGAATGACCAATCTTTTCAGTTTAATGACCAACCCTACTTACCTGCCTTTGTCCGGTCCAGTTCTAACATGAATAACCCTTACGGTACTTAGGGTATTTCTCCCTGTCATCACCGGGCCCAAATGACCTTGTTGTCGACGGGCACTAAAACACCAGACACTCACTCACTCACTCACTCACTCACTCACTCACTCACTCACTCACTCACTCACTCACTCACTCACTCACTCACTCACTCACTCACTCACTCACTCACTCACTCACTCACTCACTCACTCACTCACTCACTCACTCACTCACTCACTCACTCACTCACTCACTCACTCACTCACTCACTCACTCACTCACTCACTCACTCACTCACTCACTCACTCACTCACTCACTCACTCACACCCTGTCATCACTGTCAAAAGAGTGTACTGCTTCAAGTAGTGAAGGTTTCACACAGTGTAAACAGCTTTACATTTTCGCAGCATAATTCGTGTGTTTCAGTGATCAACTTTAGTGTTTCAGTGATGAACTTCAGTGTTTCACTGTAATTTTAACATTTAGCTAATTATCGTTACTAATTGCAGTCACAAACACTTGTGCTACAGAAGCAGACAGAAAGAAATTATCTGTGAAGATCACAAAAAGTTTTTGGGTACGGATTCCCAATTAAAGGACAAGTAAGGGAAATTATATGTACTTTAAAAAAATAACAAATTGCTTGAACTGGTAAAAGCAAACCGTAATTCCCAAAATATATAATTAATAAAATTGCTGCAGAAAAAAGGCAACAAAATTATTAAACTTCCTCCCTACCATTGCCATTTTAATGAAATAGAGTTGATTTGGTCCCAAATAAAGGGATATGTAGCGCACAAAAATACAGATTTCAATATAACTTCTGTTATAAAACTAGCAGAAGAAGCAAAAGCAAAAATAAGTGCTAAAATTGGGAAGATGCTGTTTGTCACATAAAAAAGTTATAGTGGAAGCATGGGAAAAAGAAGGCCTTTTGGAAGGAAGTGGAAGAACTCATAATTTCCGTGGGAGATTGCAGTAGCTTTGCGACGACGGTGGCGACGGCGGCAACGACGACGATCAGAAAAGCAGTACCAATGACAGCAGCGACTCTGAGATAAGCGGTATATTTCCGTTGGAATAGAATGCATACCGACCCACATGAAAAAAAAAATTAAAATGCACAATTCTGAGCAGGTATGACTTTTGTTTCTTTAAATCTTAACTGTAGCTAACCACATTCACTTGTTATGAGGGATTCTCGTTATGGTCGCGGGAATAGAGTATCGTGCCAACATGATAGGTGCATCACAATCTGTCCTACGATTTTATAAGCATGAGGAATTGGATCTGTTTGCGATGGAGCCTCCTATAACATCTGCCGCCAAGCGTGAGTTCTGTGCAGTGATCCGTTTTTTGAGTGTCAAAGGTAATACCCCCATTGAAATTCATCGTCAGTTATGAGAAGTCTATGGGCCACAGTGTATGGACGTCAAAAACGTGCGAAAGTGGGTTAGATAGTTCAAAGACGGACGTACAAACATCCACGTCAAACAGCGTTCAGGTCGGCCTTCGGTTTCAGACGAAACAATTGCAAAAGTGTAGCAAGAAATGCTTAAAGATCGGCGTGAGACAGTTCGCGAGCTCTGCGAACTTATCCCTGAAGTCAGTAAGACTACGATTGACAAGATTTTGACCGAACATCTGCATTATCCAAAGCTGTGTGTGAGGACACTAGCCCGCTTCGGATGGGACATCATCACCCATCCCCCCTACAGTTCAGACTTAGCACCTAGTGATTATCATATGTTTCCTGAGTTGAAGTCACACTTGAAGTCACACCTGGGTGGAACACATTTCCAGACCGACGATGATTTGAAAAACGAGGTTGAGCGCTACCTGCGCAACATGGTGGGAGAGTGCTATGACAAGGGTATACAAAAACTGCCACATGGCATGCAAAAGTGACTCGATCGCAATGGCGATTACGTTGAAAAATAGTTGTAAGTTCCGCCTTTACATCAATGTAACATTCATTCACATAAATAAACATGTTTTCTATTTTAAATAAAACTGCAGACCTTATTTTACGGACATACCTCGTAGAATGATTTAGCAGCATGCAGTTCCCCCTCATACTACTGTCACAGCAGCATACTACACGTCAGTAGGGAAGTGGCGTCCCCATCGCCCAGTGTTTATCACTGCAATCAGCCCCCCGAGTATGGCGGGTAACCATACCCACGACACAATGGATAGGTGTTGTTTTTCCATGGAATCAGTTACGGAGCAGGAGGTCGGTACTCCAGTTCCGGTCGGGGTTTTGGGTGAGCGAGCAGGACCAACCCGATCGTCAGCCAGCGACTGCTCGGCATTTTCGGTGGAACGCCAGGCCGAAATGCTGGACCATGCTACTGGTACTGATGGTGATGTAGAATTGTTGGAGGGAAGGAGCCATGTGTCATCGCAAGTGCACCCTCAACAGGGCCTTGTTTCTGCTAATGCTCCGGATGTATTGATGGAGTCTTGCGCTCCTGCGTCACTCCGGGCTTCTGGAGCAGGTGCTGAGGATATCAGTAGGGACCACAAAAGGAAATGTGAAGATCCCCCTGAGAAGGCTAAGAAAAGCAAAGATACTCTGGATTTTGTTGAGCAGGTGGACCATGCCTCTGCAGTTCGTGAATCTCAGAGTGGAACAGATGACCCACTTTTTGGAGAGAACGCGGATCTCCGTACCATTCGTCGGTTGCTCGAAGAAATGAGCAAATGTAGCAGGGAGCTTATGTCAATGATAAAAACTACCCCTAATACGAAGGTGGACATCAAACGAGGGGTCCGAGACATGGAGAAATTAACCGAAACCATGTTGAGCCGCCTGAACGAACGCGTTCTCTACACCCAAAAGCTTGCGACGCAGAATATTGCTGTACAGGTCCACGAGGCAGATCTCTCCCGCGTTGGATCTCGGTAGGATATAGTGTTACAGGTCGACCTGAAGGGAGAAATGGAGCTGAAAGAGGCCCTTTCGACTTCTAGCATTTTCGAGGTATTTGCACCTTTGCTGGACATGGCATGGCCAGAAAGCGTTTATGAAGCTACTAACATCCTCTATGGTAACCCCAGTACCTTACATGAAGGCGACGTAGCCATTGTGTTGAATACTGATGATAGTGGGCAACAAGGGCTGCTGAAGCAGTTGGGTGATGTTCAGCCCGAGATAGCAGACTTCTTAACGGGCAAGCTGGAAACGGGTAAGGTGGAGTATATTAGGACCAGTACCAATATATCTACCAGTAGAGGCTGTCACAAGGAGCGTTCTAGGTACATCTACCTAATACCCTGCTGTGTAGATCCCAATGGGGTCAATGACATGGAGCAGCTATCTGTCATATTGCGGCAATGGAAACAGCTCGTCGAGGACCATGACAGAACAGCTATTAAGTTTGCAACTGTTAATGGCCTCGACAGATTGTATACCAGGAAACTCCTGGAGTGGTTGTTCCGCAGCAGTGCATTGAAAATCGACTATATGTTCCCTCTTTATGAGCAGAAGACGCCACGTGTTGCTGCTCCAGATCGGCCGAAGTTACTTCCACCTAAAATGGCAGTACCCCAGGGAACATTGAGCATCAAATGCCAAGGTAAATCCTTTGCCGATATTCTAAAGACTGTTAAACAAGGTGTTGATATCGACAAACTTGGGGTGAAAATAAAGACTACTAAGAAAACTGATAAGGAAGACCTCGTGCTTACAGTGGAGGGAGAAGGTAAAGCTACCGCCTTAAAACAGGAAATAGAGCGTAACCTTAAAGAGTTGGACGTGAGTCTGAGACGGAAAGGTGCCTCTATTCTGCTCTATGGAATCGACCCGGCAGTCAACGAGGCAACTTTGCAAGCCGCCATTGCTACGGAACTAGGCATCCAGGCCTCTGAAATACTTGTTAGTTCTCTGCGGCCTGGCCGCTTTGGGAATCTCAATGCTTCTATTGATGTACCTATGGAGTACTCTCGACAGCTGCTACAGAAACGAAGAATACAGATAGGTTGGACAGACTGTCACGTGAGGGAACGGGTTATGATACCCAGATGCTATAGGTGCTTTGTGTTAGGTCACCGATCGTACCAATGCAAGGCAGCAGTTAACCGGCAAGACGATTGCTTGAAGTGTGGCGAGAAAGGCCATCATGCGAAGGACTGCACGAACTCTCCGTTCTGCCTTAAGTGCAAGAAAGAGGGCCACAAATTTGACGAAATGAAATGCCCTATGTTTCGCAAGTTGGTGTTAGCTGCTCGAGCCAGAAAGTTGTGATCCACGTGATGCATCCACACCGCATTCGTCTACTTCAGGTTAATTTAAGGCGGTCAAATGCCTGTCATGATATGGCGCAAGCTACGGCAGTAAGCCGAGAAGTGGATGTAATAGTTGCTTGCGAACCAAACAAAAAGCGGGTGTCTGCTGGTGGTTGGCTCACAGATACACGGTGTGATGTCGCCGTGTATTTTCTGAATAAAAAAGTGGAGATGCTGAAGTTCCGAGCGGAGGCAGGTTACCTCTGTGTGTATTTCCGGCACTGCCATCTCTTCTGTTGTTATATTTCTCCAAACATTTCCTTGGATGATTTTAGGAGCACTGTCGATCATCTCATTAGGGATTGTAGAAGCACCGGAGGGGAATGCATTCTTCTGGGTGACATTAATAGCAAATCGCCACAATGGGGATCACCAACTACTGATCGTCGAGGCGCCTACTGGACAGATTGGATGGCCACCCTGGATCTTGTAGCCCATAATACAGGCACAGTTCCCACTTTTGTCAGAGATACTTCTGAGTCCTTCATTGATGTCACCTGCTCGACGCAGACCATAGCAGCTCGAATTGTGGACTGGCAGGTTCTGGAAGATGAATCACTTAGTGATCACCGGTTCATCTATTTTGAACTTACGGGGACTCCCTATCGCAAACAGATCCATATGGAGAAGCGGAAAGTTGAATATGACTGGGATGTATTCCGAACCCTCATTGAATGGCAGTCCCCGGCCATTGCTGGCCGTGCTGCAGCTGACAGTGCCGCATCCTTGACTCGAGTCTTAAAGAATGCCTGTGAGCTAAGCCAGATAAAGCGGTCTAAAGCACGCAACCATCGAGTACCATATTGGTGGAATAGTGAGATTGAAGTGCAACGAGCTACTTGTATTCAGAAGCGGAGAATCCTGACTCGCCTCCGTCGACGACATCCGGGTTCCGCAGAGCTGGAGACAGCGAGGGAGGTCTATAAGCGGTGCAGACGGCAGCTTACTCGCCTCATATTCCAATCTAAATGTAATAGCTGGAGAAATCTCTGTGATGAGTTGAACAATGACATTTGGGGTGCTGGCTACAAGATTGTTAGTGGGACATTGATAAATCACCTGCCTGTGAATCTGAGCACCGCCCGTAAAAAAGAGATAGCAGCTGCCTTATTCCCTTTCCGAAAGGATACCTTGGACGCAGGAGGCCGGAGTATGGCTGTAGAACCCTTCACTATGGACGAACTCGCCACGGTGGTCAATAAAATGCAGACAGGCAAGGCACCTGGCATTGATGGTTTAACCCCAGCAATAGTCAAAGCTGCAGTTAAATTAAGGCCCGGTTGGATTTTGGAGGTGCTGAACACGCTCTTAGTGCAACAGGATTTCCCGGATATCTGGAAGTGTGCTAAGGTCGTCTTCCTCCTGAAGGGAGGGAAATCACCATTAGAGTCGTCTGCATATAGGCCACTTTGTCTGTTGAACACACTCAGTAAGCTGTTTGAAGGACTGCTTAAACTCCGATTGGAAAGGGAGATCTTGGCCAGCGGCGGCTTCTCCGATAAGCAATACGGGTTCAGGAAAGGCCGCTCTACTATACAGGCTATTGCGGCTGTGCTTCGGATTCGAGACGACTTGCGTGGTAAATGGGCTGCCTTACTGACCTTAGATGTACGCAACGCGTTTAACACCGCCTCGTGGAGTCTTATCCTTCAGTGTCTTAGACAAAGAAACATCTCGCCATACCTGTTAAATATATTGACATCTTATTTTCATGCAAGGACGATACTCATTGATAAGCATAAGCTTCCTATTACGGCCGGTGTGCCTCAGGGTTCCATTCTTGGGCCTACTTTGTGGAACATCCTGTATGATGGAGTTCTCCGGTTGCAGCTTCCTGAAGGTGTACACCAAGTTGCGTTTGCGGACGACTTGGCAGTACTTGTTGGTGCGGAGGACGACCAAGATCTAATATATCGCACGAATGAATCATTGCGACGTATTGATAGGTGGATGACCTACAACCGGCTCGAATTAGCACCACAGAAAACTGAGGCAGTAATTTTGAAGGGTCCTCGGCAGCGCGCACACATTTCTTTTATGCTAAGGCATACACTGATAGGCTATCCGATACCTGGGAGTCATGCTGGATGAACACCTCACCTTTGGCGAGCACATTAAAACTGAGACCAAGAAAGCGGAAGAAAAGGCCTCCCAACTTGCCCGACTCATGCCTAATATTGGTGGTCCGCGGTCCCTGAAGCGCCAAATATTGTGCGGTGTAGTATATTCTATTCTGCTCTATGCTGCACCAATCTGGTATACTGCCCTAAACAGGAAGAAATACGCCACAATGATGGAACGTGTGCAAAGAAAAGTACTTCTGTGCTCAATTTGTGCCTACCGAACTGTTTCCAATAGGGCATTACAGGTTGTGAGTGGGGCCCTCCCAATTGACCTGCTGGTTAAAGAACGTCAGCTACTCAGTGACCCGAACACCTGCCAATCTTTTGACGTTAAACACCTGATCAGAAACCACATGATTGCGCAATGGCAAGCGCGATGGACAGCAACCACCATCGTAGGCCAATGGACTAAACGGCTGATACCCGATGTGCGCCCATGGTTGCGTTGCAAACATAGGAACCTGGATTATTTCCTCACGCAGATTCTAACAGGCCATGGGCGATTTAAGAATTACGCCTTTCGCATGGGAAAAAGTGATTCTACCACCTGCAACTATTGTACCTCTGAGGATTCTGCGGAACACACCTTCTTTATCTGCCCGCGATGGGATGGCCTGCGCCGAGAGGCGTATAGTAAACTAAATGCAACGCTCACACCTGAGAACCTAGGGATCACCATGCTGCAGAGCAAACACTCTTGGGACATAGTCCAACAACTGGCCAGGGCTATCATGTCAACTAAGGAGCGAGCTGAAAGGATGCTGCCCTAAGTACTTGTACTTCCCCTTCGCAGATTGATCTCCACCATATTGTTCAACTAAGACGGTGACCTGACTTATAGCTGCCATACTGATGAGATGCAAGCATTGCAGTTCCAGTATGGTGTGCTGTGACAGTAAGGGTTTTTAGTTGGTAGAAATCCAACTCACCACGCATAGTGGTGTCCAAGAGGATTTTTCCCTTACTATAAAAAAAACGTCAGTATTGACTACACTGAGGAAGCACATTGCAAAGAAACAACCAGAGCCTTCTCGGACTGGGTGACGACTTCATCATGACAATGCCCAGCCTCACGTCACAAATCAAGTGATGCAGTTTCCCCTCACACTACTGTTACAGCAGCATACTACACGTCAGTATTGGCTACACTGAGGGAGCACATTGCAAAGAAACGACCAATTTCTCGGACTGGGTGACGACTTCATCATGTCAGTGCACGGCCTCACGTCGCAAATCAAGTCATGTAGTTTCCCCTCACACTACTGTCACGGCAGCATACTACACGTCAGTATTGACTACACTGAGGAAGCACGTTGCAAAGAAACGACCAGAGCTTTCTCGGACTGGGTGACGACTTCATCATGACAATGTACGACCTCACGTCACATGCAGTTCCCCCTCACACTACTGTTACAGCAGCATACTACACGTCAGTATTGGCTACACTGAGGAAGCACATTGCAAAGAAACCACCAGAGCTTTCTCGGACTGGGTGACGACTTCATCATGACCATGCACGGCCTCACGTCGCAAATCAAGTGATGCAGTTCCCCCTCACACTACTGTTACAGCAGCACACTACACGTCAGTATTGGCTACACTGAGGAATTACATTGCAAAGAAACGACCAGAGCTTCCTTGGACTGGGTGACGACTACAGCATGACAATGCACGGCCTCACGTCGCAAATCAAGTGATGCAGTTCCCCCTCACACTACTGTTACAGCAGCACACTACACGTCAGTGTTAGCTACACTGAGGAAGCACATTGCAAAGAAACGACCAGAGCATTCTCGGACTGTGTGACGACTTTATCATGACAATTCATGGCCTCTTAGTTTCTGGCTCGATTCAAAATTATATATGTACCACATCCACCTTATAGCCCAGATCTTGCACTCCGTGGCTTTTTTTATTCCCATCACTGAAGGCAAAGCTTAGGGATATTCGATTTAGGAACTCTGAAGAAGTACTCAAAAAAAGTAAGGCGATTCTCAAGGACCTGACAAAGAATGGTCTGCAGCACGTGTTCAAGGACTGGCAGAGACGCTATAAAAAGTGCATTGAAGTAGAAGGGGACTACTTTGAAAAAGATCATGCATTCATGCAGTCCCTAAGGATGGGAAGAACCCTCAAGAGGTGGTCGCCGAACCTCAGGGAAAGCTCCCTGAATTCGTCGACATCCTTCGCAGAGATGGAGCCCCCGAAGGATGCAAGCGGCGCTGCAGGTGCTCTCAAAGATGCAGGTGCCGTAGTTAGAGCAGGTTCTGCTGCTGGTTTCGGCGCTGGCGCTGCGGCCGGGCCGGTAGACTCAGCTGAGGCCTCCTCCGTGGTGGGAGGGGCTGTGGCCTTTGTAGCAGGCTTAGCTGTCCGAGGCGCCTTGCGGCCCTTATTTGGACGCTGCTTGCGCGGTGCCTCCTGTGGAGGTTTTGGTTTTGTGGGCAAAGTAGCCGCCTGCTCTCGTTCTTGCAGAGTGCGCTCTACCCTTCCGACGGCCGCCGCGAATGAGACACCGGGACGGACAGTTGCCGATCCCACTTTGCCCCCGTGGCGGTTCTCTATGATCTTCTGCCGCGCCACGCAGCCCTTGTATATGCTGACGTGGTCCTGGCGGTAGTTTGCGCATGTTTTCTCCTCAGGCGTCTTGTCGCAATCTTTCAGGAGATGGTGACCAGCACACCGCAAGCATAAGAGCTTTCGCTCGCAGGCCATGCTGGAGTGTTGGAAGCCCAAACACCTGTAGCATTGGACGGGTCCACCTTGACCGTGAAAGCGCTCGACTTTCACGAGAGTGTGGAACAGCAGCCGAACAGCGTCAATGGGCTGAACCGCCTCTCCAGGGACCTTGTCTACCACAACAAGGAAGAGAGGCATTGGTAAATGCACAGAGCCTTCCTCTGTGTGCACTATTTTCCTCAGCTGGGGAACAGCTGAGGCCTTGATTCCGTGCTCCTTCTCCAGAGCGAGTTTGACCTCCTCTGGTGGGCACTCGGCATTCAATCCCCTCAGAACCCGTCTTTGGGTCTCTGGGGGGAGTACGAGTAGAACGGGATTTATAAGTCCCGTAGAACCTGCTTTGCAGCCTCGAAATCCTCCGGACTGCTGGTGTTGATATGGACCTTGCGATGCTTCCTCTTAGCCTCGAAGGGGCTCTTAAGCGTGGCCGCCAGCTTTCGCATGACGCCCACGTGGTTCTTGAAGCTGTCCGCTATGATGGGCGGAAGCTTGGACCCCCTTTTGGTTAGGGGTTGAGGTGCATGTACAGGCTGGCCCTCTGGCTTACGACCGGGGTTACTCCGCTGTCGTCCCTGTACGACGGTGAAGCCTTCCTGGTCGGCAACATCATCCTCTGACTCTGGCAGGGCGGGATAGGATTGGGTCACAGGAGCTGGTGTCTCCGTGACCGGGGCAAGGTCCTGAGGAGGTGCCGAAGCTGTCCTCTTCGTGGACCTTGTTTTAGCGGTGGAAGTTGCCACGGGATCAGGGGTGTTAGATGTCGCCCCTCGTCGGCTGTCAGTCTAGTCTGTACAGTTGCCCTCCGGCTATCAGCAGAGGACCGCACCTCCCGGGGGCAGGCGACTGAGCGGGTCATAGACTTTGGGTTTTGAACCACTAGTCCGAAAACTTTTGGCTATGGTCTTGCAATCCCTGCTTTTGCGTTGTCTGTCAAGTCTTCGTCATGGAAAAGCGGAGGACAGTCAGAGAGGAGTAAGAAATTTGTCTCGCTCTTTCGCTGGCTGCTGCTGCGGTGGCTCGCTTTCTGGCGGCCGGACTAAATGCTCCGTCAGTAAGACCAGTCTCTTGTTGATATCGACTCGTACACTAGCGGAAGCTTAAGTATACGGTACACTGACCACTGCCTTCCGCTAGTGAGCTACCAAGACGTACCGGTGCCATATTGCACGATGGAACTCTGAGCGCTGCGTTACGGGGTAGAAAATGCTGTCCATATACACCAGTCAAGATGTGGCTCCCGAGTCGACTCAGAGAGTGTTGCAAAAAATATAGTTTCGAGTTATTTGAAATCCAAGTCGAATACTGACCACAGAAATACACGAATTTATATTCTAAGCTATATATTACCTGCCAAAACTTACTGTCGTATTTTTCAGTTGCAATCAAATACCTCCTCTATTAGTGTAAACGCGCAGTAAACAAAGTTATAGAATATAAAACTACATATTAAAATACTGAAGAATATTTCATATTGTTTATAACATCAATCATATAAACGATACAAAGTATAAAACATAATACTGTGGAGACCAGGGCCATCTTTGCCGTTTGCAGCACCTACATGCTTACAGCCTCGGCCGCTCAGCGGGAATGCAATACTAATGGCATTAACGCTTGAGTGCCGGTCCAAAGCAATTTCCATTATTGCATTGTCGCTGGTTTACTGTTTTCGTGTGATAGCTTAATTAATTTCAGCTGTTGGTGTTTGTGACACCTTAATGAATATAGATTAGTGTGCAACCTTTCCTTCTTTGATACATTTTAGCAAAATGATCGCTAAATGTTCAAATAAATGCTGTAAATAAAGCTTTAGTTTCCCATATATTTAAAACATGATTTCTTTAGCTGAGACAACTGACTCGAAAAAAAAAAAAAAGAATTCTTGCAAGCCTGGAATCAGCACCAAAAAAAGACGGTGCCACCTTTTCTTGTATTTTCATTTTTGGCATTTCTTTGCTTGTATTTCTTTAGTATTATATTTATCTTAGCTAATCATAAGAAACTGTGGAGCCGACCTCATAGCTTTGATAGTAGTTCTGCATCATGTTCAAAAGGTCGCGAGTTCGAATTTTGCTCAGTGTGATTTACGTGAATAAGGGCCTCTTCCCGAGGTTTTCACTTATCCTAAAATACTAATGTCAGGAAACTCTAACCTCTATGTACCCTGTACTCATTTGAACATCATTTCATTCATCGTCCGATATGACTTAACGTTGGAGCTTTTCTCTTATCCTGAAAGACAAATGTCTGGTAACCTTAATCTCTATGTACCTTGTACTCATCTAAAACATCATTTCATTCATCGTCCGATATGACTTAACTTTGGAGGTTTCCTCTTATCCTAAAAGATGAATGTCTGGTAACTCTCAGTTCTATGTACCTTGTACTCACTTGAACATCATTTCATTCATCGTCCGATATGACTTAACGTTGGACGTTTCCTCTTATCCTGAAAGATGAATGTCTGGTAACCTTAAGCTCTATGTACCTTGTACTCATTTAAAACATCATTTCATTCATCGTCCAATATGACTTAACTTTGGAGGTTTCCTCTTATCCTGAAAGATGAATGTCTGGTAACTCTAAGTTCTATGTACCTTGTACTCACTTGAACATCATTTCATTCATCGTCCGATATGACTTAAATTTGGAGCTTTTCTCTTATCCTGAAAGATGAATGTTTGGTAACCCTAAGCTCTATGTACCTTGTACTCATTTGAACATCATTTCATTCATCGTCCGATATGACTTAACTTTGGAGGTTTCCTATTATCCTCAAAGATGAATGTCTGGTAACTGTAAGCTCTATGTACCTTGTACTCACTTAAACATCATTTCATTCTTCGTCCGATATGACTTAACGTAGGAGGTTTTCTCTTATCCTGAAAGATGAATGTCTGGTAACTCTAAGCTGTATGTACCTTCTACTCATTTGAACATCATTTCATCCATCGTCCGATATGACTTAACGTTGGAGGATTCCTCTTATCCTGAAAGATGTATGTCTGGTAACTCTAAGCTCTGTGTACCTTGTACTCATTTGAACATCATTTCATTCATCGTCTAATATGACTTAACGTTGGAGGTTATTCCTTTTGGTGAAACATGAATGTCTGGTAACTATAAGCTCTATGTACCTTGTACTCATTTGAACATCATTTCATTCATCGTCCGATATGACTTAACGTTGGAGGTTTCCTCTTATCCTGAAAGATGAATGTCTGGAAAGTGTAAGCTCTATGTACCTTGTACCCACTTGAACATCATTTCATTCATCGTCCGATATGACTTAACGTAGGAGGTTTCCTCTTATCCTGAAAGATGAATGTCTGATAACTCTAAGCTGTATGTACCTTGAACTCATTTGAACATCATTTCATCCATCGTCCGATATGACTTAACGTTGGACGTTTCCTCTTATCCTGAAAGATGAATGTCTGGTAACTCTAAGCTCTATGTACCTTGTACTCACTTGAACATCATTTCATTCATCGTCCGATATGACTTAAATTTGGAGGTTTCCTCTTATCCTGAAAGATGAATATCTGGTAACTCTAAGCTCTATGTACCTTGTACTCATTTGAACATCATTTCATTCATCGTCCGATATGACTTAACGTAGGAGGTTTCCTCTAATCCTGAAAGATGAATGTCTGATAACTCTAAGCTGTATGTACCTTGAACTCATTTGAACATCATTTCATCCATCGTCCCATATGACTTAACTTTGGAGGTTTCCTCTTATCCTGAAAGATGAATGTCTGGTAACTCTAAGCTCTATGTACCTTGTACTCATTTGAACATCATTTCATTCATCGTCCGATATGACTTAACGTAGGAGGTTTCCTCTTATCCTGAAAGATGAATGTCTGATAACTAAGCTGTATGTACCTTGAACTCATTTGAACATCATTTCATCCATCGTCCGATATGACTTAACTTTGGAGGTTTCCTCTTATCCTGAAAGATGAATGTCTGGTAACTCTAAGCTCTATGTACCTTGTACTCACTTGAACATCATTTCATTCATCGTCCGATATGACTTAACGTTGGAGGTTTCCTCTTATCCTGAAAGATGAATGTCTGGTAACTCTAAGCTCTATGTACCTTGTTCTCACTTGAACATCATTTCATTCATCGTCCGATATGACTTAAATTTGGAGGTTTCCTCTTATCCTGAAAGATGAATGTCTGGTAACTTTAAGCTCTATGTACCTTGTACTCATTTGAACATCATTTCATTCATCGTCCGATATGACTTAACGTTGGAGGTTTCCTCTTATCCTGAAAGATGAATGTCTGGTAACTCTAAGCTCTATGTAACCTGTACTCATTTGAATATCATTTATTAATGGTCCGATATGACTTAAATTTGGAGGTTTTCTCTTATACTGGAAGATGAATGACAGGTAACTCTAAGCTCTATGTAGCCTGTACGCATTTGAACATAATTCATTCATGGTCCGGTATGACTTAAATTTGGAGGTTTTCTCTTATCCTGAAAGATGAATGTCTGGTAGCTCTAAGCTCTATGTACCCTGTACTCATTTGAACATCATTCATTCATGGTCCGATATGACTTAAATTTGGAGGTTTTCTCTTATCCTGAAAGACGAATGTCTGGTAACTCTAAGCTCTATGTACCCTGTACTCATTTGAACATAATTCGTTCATGGTCCGGTATGACTTAAATTTGGAGGTTTTCTCTTATCCTGAAAGACGAATGTCTGGTAGCTCTAAGCTCTATGTACCCTGTACTCACTTGAACATCATTCATTCATGGTCCGGTATGACTTAAATTTGGAGGTTTTCTCTTATCCTGAAATATGAATGTCTGGTAGCTCTATGTAGCCTGTACTCATTTGAACATCATTCATTCATGGTCCGGTATGACTTAAATTTGGAGGTTTTCTCTTATCCTGAAAGACGAATGTCTGGTAACTCTAAGCTCTATGTACCGTGTACTCATTTGAACATCATTCATTCATGGTCCGGTATGATTTAAATTTGGAGGTTTTCTCTTATCCTGAAAGATGAACGTCTGGTAGCTCTAAGCTCTATGTACCCTGTACTCATTTGAACATAATTCATTCATGGTCCGATATGACTTAAATTTGGAGGTTTTCTCTTATCCTGAAAGACGAATGTCTGTTAACTCTAAGCTCTATGTACCGTGTACTCATTTGAAAATCATTCATTCATGGTGCGGTATGACTTAAATTTGGAGGTTTTCTCTTATCCTGAAAGACGAATGTCTGGTAACTCTAAGCTCTATGTACCGTGTACTCATTTGAACATCATTCATTCATGGTCCGGTATGACTTAAATTTGGAGGTTTTCTCTTATCCTGAAAGACGAATGTCTGGTAACTCTAAGCTCTATGTACCCTGTACTCATTTGAACATAATTCGTTCATGGTCCGATATGACTTAAAGTTGGAGGTTTTCTCTTATCCTAGAAGATGAACATCAGGTAACTCTAAGGTCTATGTACCCTGGACTCATTTAAACATCATTTCGTGAAGACCATAGTAGAGTATTTCCATGTGTAAATCCTCATCCTTCCTATTGGGGAAATTCCAAAATTTGCCACTCTTGGTATCCTCTACCTTCACCTCTTTTAACCGTGGAGGCGCTCCGCCAGGGACATAATCACCATTGAAAGTGCTGAGTTCTGCCTCCAAACCTTGTCATAATAAAAAGTGATTAGGGAAGCTCCTATATGTCCAGGAAATAACCAATTTTTTGTATTTTATTTGGGTTAAGCTGCAGTAGTGTGAAATGTGTATTTTTGTCAAGATCGTCGCGTTGTCTCGTGCTTGCGAGAGTGTCAGAAAATGACCTCGTTTTTGTTTTGTTTTGAGAGACAATTGCTGCAAGCGACAGTGTTTTGTTTTTCTCTTGCTACACTTGCGTTAGCCGAGGGAAGTGCATACCGTAGGGGAAGTTAACGTCGAGAGTGTGTACGTATGAGAAGGTTCTGACAGTTTAATTGGATTTCATGTTTGACGATAAGACACACCTACCCCTACATCTCCGTGAGCAAATAAAGGCACTCGCTTCTCATTTAATTTAATTTTGGCAATGTCAATATTACCTAAGATTTTCTGTACTGCACTATATTTGCATTACAAGCAGAAGTGTATTCCTAAGTTTGGGAACTTTGAGGTGGAGTAGAGGGATGAGTTGGCACTGCAGTAAGTATATCTGTCTGCAATTGTTTCCTCTTATTATCACCTTTCCCTCAAAACATCAGAAACGTCATTGTTAAATACTACATTTTTAAGACATTCGTATAGTAAATAAAATAATATTATATTATACAATAAGTAATATTATATTTTCTGTAAATAGCCTAAGAAGTCGTCTTCATTCTGAAAATCTTTACATGATTTATAGACCGAGGTGATAGGGAGGATTAATTTCCAAAGCAAGGGAAGCTCCAAATAATAATTTACATTAAAATAAGACAGAATAATGACTCAAAGGACTAAGGCTACTCTTCAGTACTCGTTCTAGTACGGTCACACGTAGGTCCAGTAGCGAGGCATAACTTTTAAAGTGAGGTAAGCTGCAAATAATAATTTTCATTAAAATGAGAGAGAATAATGACTCAAAGAACTAAGGCTACTCTTTAGTACTCTTTCTAGTACGGTCACACGTAATTCCAGTAGCGAGGCATAACTTTTTAAGTGAGGTAAGCTCCAAATAATAATTTACATTAAAATAAGAGAGAATAATGACTCAAAGAACTAAGGCTACTCTTCGGTACTCCTTATATTGTACAGTCACACGTAGGTCCAGTAGCGAGACGTGACTTTCAAAGTGAGGGAAGTCCAAGTAATAATTTACATTAAAATAAGAGAGAATAATGACTCAAAGAACTAAGGCTACTCTTCGGTACTCTTTATATTGTACAGTCACACGTAGGTCCAGTAGTGAGGCGTGACTTTCAAAGTGAGGGAAGCTCCAAGTAATAATTTTCATTAAAATAAGAGAGAATAATGACTCAAAGTACTAAGGCTACTCTTCGGTACTCTTTCTATTGTACAGTCACACGTAGGTCCAGTAGTGAGGCGTGACTTTCAAAGTGAGGGAAGCTCCAAGTAATAATTTTCATTAAAATAAGAGAGAATAATGACTCAAAGTACTAAGGCTACTCTTCGGTACTCTTTCTATTGTACAGTCACACGTAGGTCCAGTAGTGAGGCGTGACTTTCAAAGTGAGGGAAGCTCCAAGTAATAATTTTCATTAAAATAAGAGAGAATAATGACTCAAAGTACTAAGGCTACTCTTCAGTACTCTTTCTATTGTACAGTCACACGTAAATCCAGTAGCGAGGCGTGACTTTCAAAGCAAGGGAAGCTCCAAATAATAATTTTCATTAAAATAAGAGAGAATAATGACTCAAAGAACTAAGGCTACTCTTTGTACAGTTACAGTAGGCCATCCTTGCAGTCACAATGCTTCTTACGCTACAAGCTTTCCCTCTTTACTCGGACGTTCCTACAGTTATATTTAAAAGCGTCACATTAAAAAAAAAAAAAAAAAAAAAAAAAAAAAAAAAAAAAAAAAAAAAAAAACCTTTCATCTCACACCAAAGAGACTTAACGTGGAAAAATCATTGAGTGCTTCACAATTATTGAAGATTTGCTGTTACTTCCGGAAACCTAAGAGTATGGTATTCAGGGTTACGAATCCGTAAATACAGTATTGAATGAGTGTGGAATTCGCCAGGTTCTCTAACACCAAAAACACAAAAGTTGTTCCATCTACAGGGAAGGTGATTGTGATCACATTTTTTGACTGTAATGGAATAATTTACCAGCATGCAGTTCCCCCTCACACTACTGTCACAGCAGCATATTACACGTCAGTATTGGCTACACTGAGGAAGCACATTGCAAAGAAACGACCAGAGCTTTCTCGAACTGGGTGATGACTTCATCATGACAATTCACGGCCTCTTAGTTTCTGGCTCGATTCAACATTATATATATGTACCACATCCACCTTATAGCACTCCGTGACTTTGTTTATTTCCATCACTGAAGGCAAAGCTTAGGGATATTCGATTTTAGAACTCTGAAAAAGTACTCAAAAAGAGTGAGGCGATTCTCAAGGACCTGACAAGGAATGGTCTGCAGCACGTGTTCAAGAACTGGCAGAGACGCTATAAAAGGTGTATTGAAGCAGGAGGGGAATACTTTGAAAAATATTATGTAAACACTGAATTGCAGTATTAAACATCTGTGAAAAAATTCAGTCTCAGTCGTTGTTGATCAGTTGTCGTATTTCCCACTTTAGGACTTGTTTGGGCTACAGATTTACATATTTACAATGTTAATGAAATGCCTTCAAAATGCAAAAACATCACATGCTATTCCCAGATAATTCATGATGTGCAATATGTTTAACGTATAAATATCTTTAAGATATCCATAGAAAGAGACCGAATTTATACTCCAAGCTAAGCATTACCTGCCAAAAGTCACTGTCAAGTTTTTAGCTGGAAACAAATACCTCTTCTATTTGTGTAAAAACGGAGTAAACAAAGCTGTAGAATACTTAAATACATATTAAAATATAGAAGAATGTCTCATATTGTTGATAACATCAATTATATAAACGTTACAAAGTCTAAGATACAACATTGGGGAGAACGGTGCCATCTCTGCCGTGTGCAGCACCTACATGTTTACAGCCTCGGCAGCTCAGCGGGAGTGCAATCCTAATGTCATTAACGCTTGAGTGCCGGTCCAAAGCGATTTCCATTACTGCATTATCGCTGATTTATTGTTTTCGTGTGATAGCTTAATTAATTTCAGCCGCTGGTGATTGTGACAGTTTAATGGATATTGATTAGTGTGCAACCTTTCCTTCTTTGATACATTTTAGCAAAATGTCCGCTAAATGTTCAAATAAATGCTGTGAAGAATGCTTTAGTTTACCATTTATTTAAACAGGACCTTTCTAGCTGAGACAACTGAGTGGAATAAAATCGCTAGCAAGCCTGAATACAGGGCATGCAGCACCAAACCAGAAAAAAGTGCCACATTTTTCGTATTTTTATTTTTACTTGTGTTTCTTTGGTATTCTATTTATATTAGTTAATCATAAGAAACTGTGCAACAGACCTCATAGCGTTGATAGTAGTGTCTGCCTTACGTTCTAAAGGTCCCGAGTTCGAATTTTACTCAGTCTGAATTACGTGAATTAGGGCCTCTTTCCAAGATTTTCCCTTATAAAAAAATGCCTAACGTTGGAGCTTTTCTCTTATCCTGAAAGATGAATGTCTGGTAACTCTAAGTTCTATGTAGCCTGTACTTTTTTGAACATCATTTCATTCATTGTCTGATATAACTTAATGTTGGAGGCTTTTCCTTAACCTGAAAGATGAATGTCTGGTAACTCTAAGCTCTCTGTACCCTGTACTCATTTGAACACCATTTCATTCATCGTCTGATGTGACTTAACGTTGGAGGTTTCCTCTTATCCTGAAAGATGAATGTCTGGTAACTCTAAGCTCTATGTACCCTGTACTAATTTGAACATCATTTCATTCATTGTCTGATAGGACTTAACGTTGGAGGTTTTCTCTTATCCTGAAAGATGAATGTCTGGTAACTATAAGCTCAATGTACCCTGCACTCATTTGAACATCATTTCATTCATTGTCTGATAGGACTTAACGTTGGAGGTTTTCTCTTAACCTGTAAGATGAATGTCTGGTAACTCTAAGCTCTATGTACCCTGTACTAATTTGAACATCATGTCATTCATTGTCTGATAGGACTTAACGTTGGAGGTTTTCCCTTATCCTGAAAGATGAATGTCTGGTAACTCTAAGCTCTATGTACCCTGTACTAATTTGAACATCATTTCATTCATGGTCTGATATGGCTTACCGTTGGAGGTTACCCTTATCCTGAATGATGAATGTCTGTTAACTCTAAGCTCTATGGATTCTGTAGTCTTTGCAATCTATGGCTGAAAGAATGGAATGATAAGGTTTGTATTTCTCCAATGTGAAAATATATTATCGGGAGATATGGGGCATCTAATGATTCAGAAAATGTTTATATAGGAAGCTCTACATTTGAATTCAATTAATTTAGATAAATACTTTCTTCTTAGTCTCCTAAAGTCACACACATAACTTCAATAAAAACATATGCACGCCTAAGGAATGATTGAAGCTATAATTGAGGTGGGTAAAGCGGGGTATAGAGGGCCATGCTTAATTATTGTAACTTGTAAGGGCGCTGCAGGAATTGCAAATGTTTACCACGCTGCTGTTGACAAGGGAATGTGTGTTTATCACAAACATAGAGAACGTAAAATAAACCTGCGATATTGCTGTTTCCCACCGTGGGGAAATATACGTTGTTGAGTTGGCATTTAACCAAAATATTTACCTTTTGCTCGCGCAGGGCTTGTTGCCTCTGAAAACCCATTTAATCACGTTAAACGTTCACGAAGTGAAGTATTACATTTGTGTGTCCCAGCACATGACGTTCGGCGTAGTAGTTTTCATACTAAAGGGGTATCACTAAAGTTTGATTACTTATTTTTAATATCCCAGGAACTATATAGGTGGCGTGAAAAGCTCTTGACCTCATAAATATACAAGACATGTTTTCAGAATGTTTTCCTTCACCATAGTGTCCTTGTAACTCTACACACTTCTCCCAGCGATGCTCCCATCTCTGTAACCCGTCCAAGTAGTACTCGGCGTTTTTCAACATAGTCTTACTGTAACTCTACACACTTCTCCCAGGATGCTCCCATCTCTGTAATCCGTCCAAGTAGTACTCGGCGTTTTTCAACATAGTCTCCTTGTAACTCTACACACTTCTCCCAGCGATGTTCTCATCTCTGTAACCAGTCCAAATAGTACTCAGCGTTTTTCGACATAGTCTCCTTGTAACTCTACACACTTCTCCCAGCGATGCTCCCATCTCTGTAACCCGTCCAAGTAGTACTCGGCATTTTTAGTCATAGTCTCCTTGTAAACCTACACACTTCTCCCAGCGATGTTCTCATCTCTGTAACCAGTCCGAATAGTACTCAGCGTTTTTCAACATAGTCTCCTTGTAACTCTACACACTTATCCCAACGATGCTCCCATCTCTGTAACCCGTCCAAGTAGTACTCGGCGTTTTTCAACATAGTCTCCTTGTAACTCTACACACTTCTCCCAGCGATGCTCCCATCTCTGTAACCAGTCCAAATAGTACTCAGCGTTTTTCAACATAGTCTCCTTGTAACTCTACACACTTCTCCCAGCGATGTTCTCATCTCTGTAACCAGTCCAAATAGTACTCGGCATTTTTCAACATAGTCTCCTTGTAACTCTACACACTTCTCCCAGCGATGCTCCCATCTCTGTAACCCGTCCAAATGGTACTCGGCGTTTTTCAGCATAGTCTCCGTGTAACTCTACACACTTCTCTCAGCTATGCTACCATCTCTGTAACACGTCCAAATAGTACTCGACGTTTTTCAACATAGTCTCCTTGTAACTCTACACACTTCTCCCAGCGATGCTCCCATCTCTGTAACTCGTCCAAATAGTACTCGGCGATTTTCAACATAGCCTCCTTGTAACTCTACACACTTCTCCCAGCGATGCTCCCATCTCTGTAACTCGTCCAAATAGTACTCGGCATTTTTCAACATAGTCTCCTTGTAACTCTACACACTTCTCCCAGCGGTGCTTCCAGTTCTGTATCCCGTCCAAGTAGTACTCGGCATTTTTCAACATAGCCTCCTTGTAACTCTACACACTTCTCCCAGCGATGCTCCCATCTCTGTAACCCGTCCAAATAGTACTCGGCATTTTTCAACATAGTCTCCTTGTAACTCTATATACTTCTCCCAGCGATGCTCCCATCTCTGTAACCCGTCCAAATAGTACTCGGCATTTTTCAACATAGCCTCCTTGTAACTCTACACACTTCTCCCAACGATGCTCCCATCTCTGTCACCCGTCCAAGTAGTACTCGGCATTTTTCAACAAAGTCTCCTTGTAACTCTACACACTTCTCCCAAGCGATGCTCCCAACTCTGTAACCCGTCCAAGTAGTACTCGGCATTTTTCAACATAGCCTCCTTGTAACTCTACACACTTCTCCCAGCGATGCTCCCATCTCTGTAACCCCTCCAAATAGTACTCGGCGTTTTTCAACATAGTCCCCTTGTAACTCTACACACTTCTCTCAGCAATGTTCCCATCTCTGTAACCCGTCCAGATAGTACTCGGCATTTTTCAACATAGTCTTCCTGTAACTCTACACACTTCTCCCAGCGATGTTCCCATCTCTGTAACCCGTCCAGATAGTACTCGGCGTTTTTCAACATAGTCTCCTTGTAGCTCTACACACTTCTCCCAGTGTTGCTCCCATCTCTGTAACCCGTCCAAATAGTACTCGGCGTTTTTCAACATAGTCTTCCTGTAACTCTACACAATTCTCCCAGCGATGCTCCCATCTCTGTAACCCGTCCAAATAGTACTCGGCGTTTTTCAACATAGTCTTCCTGTAACTCTACACACTTCTCCCAGCGATGTTCCCATCTCTGTAACCCGTCCAGATAGTACTCGGCGTTTTTCAACATAGTCTCCTTGTAGCTCTACGCACTTCTCCCAGTGTTGCTCCCATCTCTGTAACCCGTCCAAATAGTACTCGGCGTTTTTCAACATAGTCTTCCTGTAACGCTACACACTTCTCCCAGCGATGTTCCCATTTCTGTAACCCGTCCAGATAGTACTCGGCGTTTTTCAACATAGTCTCCTTGTAACTCTACACACTTCTCCCAGTGTTGCTCCCATCTCTGTAACCCGTCCAAGTAGTACTCGGCGTTTTTCAACATAGTCTCCTTGTAACTCTATATACTTCTCCCAACGATGTTCACATCTCTGTAAACCGTCCAAGTAGTACTCGGCATTTTTCAACATAGTCTTCCTGTAACTCTACACACTTCTCCCAGCGATGCTCCCATCTCTGTAACCCGTACAAATAGTACTCGGCGTTTTTCAACATAGTCTCCTTGTAGCTCTACACACTTCTCCCAGTGTTGCTCCCATCTCTGTAACCCGTCCAAATAGTACTCGGCGTTTTTCAACATAGTCTTCCTGTAACTCTACACACTTCTCCCAGCGATGTTCCCATCTCAGTAACCCGTACAAATAGTACTCGGCGTTTTTCAACATAGTCTCCTTGTAAACCTACACACTTCTCCCAGCAATGTTCCCATCTCAGTAACCCGTCCAAATAGTACTCGGCGTTTTTCAACATAGTCTCCTTGTGAACCTACACACTTCTCCCAGCAATGCTCCCATCTCAGTAACCCGTCCAAATGGTACTCTGCGTTTTTCAACATAGTCTCCTTGTAAACCTAAACACTTCTCCCAGCGATGCTCCCATCTCTGTAACCCGTCCAAATAGTACTCGGCGTTTTTCAACATAGTCTCCCTGTAAACCTACACACTTCTCCCAGCGATGCTCCCATCTCAGTAACCCGTCCAAATAGTACTCGGCGTTTTTCAACATAGTCTCCTTGTAAACCTACACACTTCTCCCAGCGATGCTCCCATCTCTGTAACCCATCCAAATAGTACTCGGCGTTTTTCAACACAGTCTCCTTGTAACTCTACATACTTCTCCCAGCGATGTTCACATCTCTGTATTCCGTCCAAATAGTACTCGGCGTTTTTCAACATAGTCTCCTTGTAACTCTACACACTTCTCCTAGCGATGTTCCTATCTCTGTATCTCGTCCAAATAGTACTTGGCGTTTTTCAACATAGTCTCCTTGTAACTCTACACACTTCTCCCAGCGATGCTCCCATCTCTGTAACTCGTCCAAATAGTACTCGGCGATTTTCAACATAGCCTCCTTGTAACTCTACACACTTCTCCCAGCGATGCTCCCATCTCTGTAACTCGTCCAAATAGTACTCGGCATTTTTCAACATAGTCTCCTTGTAACTCTACACACTTCTCCCAGCGGTGCTTCCAGTTCTGTATCCCGTCCAAGTAGTACTCGGCATTTTTCAACATAGCCTCCTTGTAACTCTACACACTTCTCCCAGCGATGCTCCCATCTCTGTAACCCGTCCAAATAGTACTCGGCATTTTTCAACATAGTCTCCTTGTAACTCTATATACTTCTCCCAGCGATGCTCCCATCTCTGTAACCCGTCCAAATAGTACTCGGCATTTTTCAACATAGCCTCCTTGTAACTCTACACACTTCTCCCAACGATGCTCCCATCTCTGTCACCCGTCCAAGTAGTACTCGGCATTTTTCAACAAAGTCTCCTTGTAACTCTACACACTTCTCCCAAGCGATGCTCCCAACTCTGTAACCCGTCCAAGTAGTACTCGGCATTTTTCAACATAGCCTCCTTGTAACTCTACACACTTCTCCCAGCGATGCTCCCATCTCTGTAACCCCTCCAAATAGTACTCGGCGTTTTTCAACATAGTCCCCTTGTAACTCTACACACTTCTCTCAGCAATGTTCCCATCTCTGTAACCCGTCCAGATAGTACTCGGCATTTTTCAACATAGTCTTCCTGTAACTCTACACACTTCTCCCAGCGATGTTCCCATCTCTGTAACCCGTCCAGATAGTACTCGGCGTTTTTCAACATAGTCTCCTTGTAGCTCTACACACTTCTCCCAGTGTTGCTCCCATCTCTGTAACCCGTCCAAATAGTACTCGGCGTTTTTCAACATAGTCTTCCTGTAACTCTACACAATTCTCCCAGCGATGCTCCCATCTCTGTAACCCGTCCAAATAGTACTCGGCGTTTTTCAACATAGTCTTCCTGTAACTCTACACACTTCTCCCAGCGATGTTCCCATCTCTGTAACCCGTCCAGATAGTACTCGGCGTTTTTCAACATAGTCTCCTTGTAGCTCTACGCACTTCTCCCAGTGTTGCTCCCATCTCTGTAACCCGTCCAAATAGTACTCGGCGTTTTTCAACATAGTCTTCCTGTAACGCTACACACTTCTCCCAGCGATGTTCCCATTTCTGTAACCCGTCCAGATAGTACTCGGCGTTTTTCAACATAGTCTCCTTGTAACTCTACACACTTCTCCCAGTGTTGCTCCCATCTCTGTAACCCGTCCAAGTAGTACTCGGCGTTTTTCAACATAGTCTCCTTGTAACTCTATATACTTCTCCCAACGATGTTCACATCTCTGTAAACCGTCCAAGTAGTACTCGGCATTTTTCAACATAGTCTTCCTGTAACTCTACACACTTCTCCCAGCGATGCTCCCATCTCTGTAACCCGTACAAATAGTACTCGGCGTTTTTCAACATAGTCTCCTTGTAGCTCTACACACTTCTCCCAGTGTTGCTCCCATCTCTGTAACCCGTCCAAATAGTACTCGGCGTTTTTCAACATAGTCTTCCTGTAACTCTACACACTTCTCCCAGCGATGTTCCCATCTCAGTAACCCGTACAAATAGTACTCGGCTTTTTTCAACATAGTCTCCTTGTAAACCTACACACTTCTCCCAGCAATGTTCCCATCTCAGTAACCCGTCCAAATAGTACTCGGCGTTTTTCAACATAGTCTCCTTGTGAACCTACACACTTCTCCCAGCAATGCTCCCATCTCAGTAACCCGTCCAAATGGTACTCTGCGTTTTTCAACATAGTCTCCTTGTAAACCTAAACACTTCTCCCAGCGATGCTCCCATCTCTGTAACCCGTCCAAATAGTACTCGGCGTTTTTCAACATAGTCTCCCTGTAAACCTACACACTTCTCCCAGCGATGCTCCCATCTCAGTAACCCGTCCAAATAGTACTCGGCGTTTTTCAACATAGTCTCCTTGTAAACCTACACACTTCTCCCAGCGATGCTCCCATCTCTGTAACCCATCCAAATAGTACTCGGCGTTTTTCAACACAGTCTCCTTGTAACTCTACATACTTCTCCCAGCGATGTTCACATCTCTGTATTCCGTCCAAATAGTACTCGGCGTTTTTCAACATAGTCTCCTTGTAACTCTACACACTTCTCCTAGCGATGTTCCTATCTCTGTATCTCGTCCAAATAGTACTTGGCGTTTTTCAACATAGTCTCCTTGTAACTCTACATACTTCTCCCAGCGATGTTCCTATCTCTGTATTCCGTCCAAATAGTACTCGGCGTCTTTCAACACAGTCTCCTTGTAGCTCTACATACTTCTCCTAGCGATGTTCCTATCTCTGTATTCCGTCCAAATAGTACTCGGCGTTTTTCAACACGGTCTCCTTGTAACTCTACATACTTCTCCTAGCGATGTTCCTATCTCTGTATTCCGTCCAAATAGTAATCGGCGTTTTTCAACATAGTCCCCTTGTATTTCTACACACTTGTCGCAGCGATGCTCCCATCTCTGTAACCCGTCCAAATAGTACTCGGCGTTTTTCAACACAGTCTCCTTGTAACTCTACATACTTCTCCCAGCGATGTTCTTATCTCTGTATCTCGTCCAAATAGTACTTGGCGTTTTTCAACATAGTCTCCTTGTAAACCTACACACTTCTCCCAGCGATGCTCCTATCTCTGTAACCCGTCCAAATAGTACTCGGCGTTTTTCAACACAGTCTCCTTGTAACTCTACACACTTCTCCTAGCGATGCTCCTATCTCTGTATCTCGTCCAAATAGTACTTGGCGTTTTTCAACATAGTCTCCTTGTAACTCTACACACTTCTCCCAGCGATGCTCTCATCTCTGTCACCCGTCCAAATAGTACTCGGCGTTTTTCAACATAGTCTCCTTGTAACTCTACATACTTCTCCCAGCGATGTTCCTATCTCTGTATCTCGTCCAAATAGTACTCGGCGTTTTTCAACACAGTCTCCTTGTAACTCTAAATACTTCTCCCAGCGATGTTCACATCTCTGTATTCCGTCCAAATAGTACTCGGCGTTTTTCAACATAGTCTCCTTGTAAACCCACACACTTCTCCCAGCGATGCTCCCATCTCTGTAACCCGTCCAAATAGTACTCGGCGTCTTTCAACACAGTCTCCTTGTAACTCTACACACTTCTCCCAGCGATGCTCTCATCTCTGTAACCCGTCCAAATAGTACTCGGCGTTTTTCAACACAGTCTCCTTGTAACTCTACATACTTCTCCCAGCGATGCTCCCATCTCTGTAACCCGTCCAAATAGTACTCGGCGTTTTTCAACACAGTCTCCTTGTAACTCTACATACTTCTCACAGCGATGTTCACATCTCTGTATTCCGTCCAAATAGTACTCGGCGTTTTTCAACATAGTCTCCTTGTAACTCTACACACTTCTCCTAGCGATGTTCCTATCTCTGTATCTCGTCCAAATAGTACTTGGCGTTTTTCAACATAGTCTCCTTGTAAACCTACACACTTCTCCCAGCGATGCTCCTATGTCTGTAACTCGTCCAAATAGTACTTGGCGTTTTTCAGCATAGTCTCCTTGTAACTCTACATACTTCTCCCAGCGATGTTCCCATCTCTGTAACCCGTCCAAGTAGTACTTGGTGTTTTTCAACATAGTCTCCTTGTAACTCTATATACTTCTCCCAGCGATGTTCACATCTCTGTAAACCGTCCAAATAGTACTCGGCGTTTTTCAACATATTCTCCTTGTAACTCTATGCACTTCTCACAGCGATGCTCCTATCTCTGTAACCCGTCCAAATAGAACTTGCCGTTTTTAAACATAGTTTCCTTGTAACTCGACACACTTCTCTCAGTGATGTTCCCATCTCTGTAACCCGTCCAAATAGTTCTCGACTTTTTCAACGTAGTCTCCTTGTAACTCTACATACTTCTCCCAGCAATGCTTCCATCTGTGTAACCCGTCCAAATAGTAATCGGCGTTTTTCAACATAGTCCCCTTGTAACTCTACACACTTCTCGCAGCGATGCTCCCATCTCTGTAACCCGTCCAAATAGTACTCGGCGTTTTTCAACACAGTCTCCTTGTAACTCTACATACTTCTCCCAGCGATGCTCCTATGTCTGTAACTCGTCCAAATAGTACTTGGCGTTTTTCAGCATAGTCTCCTTGTAACTATACATACTTCTCCCAGCGATGTTCCCATCTCTGTAACCCGTCCAAATAGTACTTGGCGTTTTTCAACATAGTCTCCTTGTAACTCTATATACTTCTCCCAGCGATGTTCCCATCTCTGTAACCCGTCCAAATAATACTCGGCGTTTTTCAACATAGTCTGCTTGTAACTCTACACTCTTCTCCTAGCGATGATCCCATCTCTGTAACCCGTCCAAATAGTACTCGGCGTTTTTCAACATAGTCTCCTTGTAACTCTACACACTTCTCCTAGCGATGTTCCCATCTCTGTAACCCATCCAAATAGTACTCGGCGTTTTTCAACATAATCTCCTTGTAACTCTACACACTTCTCCCAGCGATGTTGACATCTCTGTAACCCGTCCAAATAGTACTCGGCGTTTTTCAACATAGTCTCCTTGTAACTCTACACACTTCTCCCAGCGATGCTCCTGTCTCTGTAACCCGTCCAAATTGTATTTGGCGTTTTTCATCATAGTCTCCTTGTAACTCTACATACTTCTCCCAGCGATGCTCCCATCTCTGTAACCCGTCCAAATAGTACTCGGCGATTTTCAACATAGTCTCCTTGTAACTCTACACACTTCTCCCAGCGATGTTCCCATCTCTGTAACCCCTCCAAATAGTAATCGGCGTTTTTCAACATAGTCTCCTTGTAACTGTACACACTTCTCCCAGCGATGTTCACATCTCTGTAACCCGTCCAAATAGTACTCGGCGTTTTTCAACATAGTCTCCTTGTAACTCTACACACTTCTCCCAGCGATGCTCCTGTCTCTGTAGCCCGTCCAAATTGTATTTGGCGTTTTTCAACATAGTCTCCTTGTAACTCTACATACTTCTCCCAGCGATGCTCCCATCTCTGTAACCCGTCCAAATAGTACTCGGCGATTTTCAACATAGTCTCCTTGTAACTCTACACACTTCTCCCAGCGATGTTCCCATCTCTGCAACCCCTCCAAATAGTAATCGGCGTTTTTCAACATAGTCTCCTTGTAACTGTACACACTTCTCCCATCTCTATAACCCGTCCAAATAGTACTCGGCGTTTTTCTCCGTAAAATAATTGTTCACGGAGGTGATTGCCTCTTCTTTTGACGAAAATCTCTGTACCACGATAGGAATTTTCAGATAAGCGAACAAAAAGAAGGCACTTGGACTATATCTGGTGAGTCTAGCAGCTCAAACCGTAATTCGTGGATTTTCGCTATTGTAACTGCTGAGGTGTGACACGGTGTGTTGTCTAGGTGATGCAGGATTTCCTTTTCCTGCAAATGTGGCCGTTTTCCTGCAAGTTTTGCCTTCAGCTACTCAAGTAATGATGCTTAATATGCTCCTTTTGGAAGATAATTGATTAAAATGACTTCATGACTATCCCGAAAAACAGTTGCCATTACCTTTCCAGCGGAAAAACCAACAGTGTTTGCTCTTTTTGTAGCCGGTTCCCTATTTGCAGTCCACTGTTTGGACTGTATTTTTGTTTCGGGCGTATAATGTTGTATCCAGGTTTCATCTAGAGTAATCAATCGGCGCCAAAACTGGGATTTATTTCATCTAAACGGCGCCAACAGAGCGTTGGAAATGTCCATTCGAATACGTTTTTGGTCTAACGTGAGCAAATGCGCGGACTTATTTCTCATTTCTAAATGTTGATTTAATATATGAAAAACCCGTTCTCTTGCATGTTCATAGCCTCTGCTGTCTCTCTCACCTTAATTAGCGGTCGTCTAGCACCATTTGTTGAACTTTAGCGATGCTTTCGTCGGTAGTTGCAGCTTTTGGACGTCCCGAACGTTCATCGCCTTCCAAGCTCTTACGGCCACGTTTCAATTCAGCCGTCCAAACTTTCGCTGCAGTAAAGGATGGTGCAGAGTTCCCATATACAAAATCCAACACACGTCTGATTTACGTAGGCATATTACCTCTCAAAAATGTTTTAATGGCAGCTCAATATTCGATTTTGTCCATTTTCATAAATACAACGTCAGCTCACACAAGCGACTGTTACATAACAAATGAGCGTCCAAAATGGTTGAAACTTTGGTGAATAACTGTGGACAAATGGGCAACAAAATTCACGAAGATTTCTCTTATCCCGAAGGATGTGTATTGGATAACTAAGTTTTATGTAACCTGGAATAAGTTCAACATTTCTTTCATCGTCCGATATGAGTTAACTTTGGAGGTTTTCTCTTATGCTGAGAGATGAATGTCTGGTAACTCTAAGCTCTATGTACCCTGTACTCATTTGAACATCATTTCATTCATCGTCCGATATGACTTAACGTTGGAGGTTTTCTCTTATCCTGAAAGATGAATATCTGATAACTCGAAGCTCTCTGTACCCTGTACTCATTTGAACATTATTACATTCATCTTCCGATATGACTTAACGTTGGAGGTTTTCTCCTATCCTGGAGGACAAGTGTCGGTTAGCTGAAAGCTCTATGTACCCTGTACTCAATTGAATATCATTTCATTGTTCGTCCAGTGTGACTTAACGTTGGGTGTCTTCACTTATACTCAAGGGCGAATGTTGGGAAACCTAAGCTCTATGTACCCTGGACTCATTTGAAGATCATATCAACATGTGTTGTTTATTGGAAATGTGGGAATATCCTCCGAAGTCCTCTGAATTCTGGAAAAGTTGTGCAGAACGGTAAGCGGCAAGAGATAGAGAAAATCTTGCTGAATAAGAAGTGAGGTTTTCATTTTAACATGTAATTCATGTGTATTGCTTTTTTGTATGCAATAACCATGTTTACAACTTGTTTGAAATTTACAATGTCTATAATTCACTCAAATGCGTAGGCGTTATTCATTTTTTATATCTCGGGAATGCAAAGAGAAAGGGATTTTAAAGTGATCTTATTAGCGCTTTAAAACATCTGACTATCGCATAAAACTGCTATAGTCTCTTGTTCCTACAAGAAAATTAGCAAACCATAATGTTTATCTTGAATATCGGAAAGTAGATAGAGGAATATGTGTGTACAACAGTAGTTTGTTCAAGAGTAGAGCAACTCACATGTGTCCAATATATTAAAATTGCTGCAGAGAGGGATCGAGTGGGTGTCCCTTAACTTACAAAGCTGCACAAGTATGGAGCATGGAGTTAACCAACAGTATTAGCATAAGCTTGACTCTGAAGTGTAATATCAAAGGCGCTGTTAGCATGCAAACTAAGCCCCGCTTTGATTTGTATTCAAGGCGCCGTCTTGCGTCTGGTGACATCCAGTGTATAGCGTAGTAATGAACCTGCATCACGTATTTCAAAGTGGAAAAAAAAAGCACAACTCTAGTCTATAGTTAACCTAGCTTCTTTGTTTACTCTTTGTGCCTCAGTTCATTTTACACGATACTTGCACAGGTTCTAGGTACTGATACAGGCAAAATGCAGGTCACAAATATAATACATTATCTTCAAATTACTATAAAAGTTAAATATATACCTTTTTTTCAAATCTTGCATCTGCAGCGTAGATCCTAGCGTGTCTGAGTACCGCTCAAGAGGTCTCGAATTCGTATCTCCGCGTGGGAGAGTTACCTGGATAGGCATTTTTCCGAGGTTCCTCCTTATCCTGAAAGATGAACATCTGGTAGCTCTAACCTCCAAGTACCCTGTACTTATTTAAACATCATTTCATTCATCGTCCGAAGCGACTTAGCGTCTGAGGTTTTCTCTTATCCTGAAAGATGAATATCTGGTAACTCTTAGCTCTATGTACCCTGTACTCATTTGAACATCATTTCATTTATCGTCCGAAGCGACTTAGCGTCTGAGGTTTTCTCTTATCCTGAAAGATGAATATCTGGTAACTCTAAGCTCTATGTACCCTGTACTTATTTGAACATCATTTCATTCATCGTCCGATATGACAACGTTGAAGATTTTCTCTTATCCTGAAAGATGAATGTCTGGTAACTCTAAGCTCTATGTAGCCTGTACTCATTTGAACATCATTTCATTCATCGTCCGAAGCGACTTAGCGTCTGAGGTTTTCTCTTATCCTGAAAGATGAATATCTGGTAACTCTAAGCTCTATGTACCCTGTACTCATTTGAACATCATTTCATTTATCGTCCGAAGCGACTTAGCGTCTGAGATTTTCTCTTATCCTGAAAGATGAATATCTGGTAACTCTAAGCTCTATGTACCCTGTATTCATTTGAACATCATTTCATTTATCGTCCGAAGCGACTTAGCGTCTGAGGTTTTCTCTTATCCTGAAAGATGTATATCTGGTAACTCTAAGCTCTATGTACCCTGTACTTATTTGAACATTATTTCATTCATCGTCCGATATGAAAACGTTGAAGATTTTCTCTTATCCTGAAAGATGAATGTCTGGTAACTCTAAGCTCTATGTAGCCTGTACTCATTTGAACATCATTTCATTCATCGTCCGATATGACAGCGTTGAAGATTTTCTCTTATCCTGAAAGATCAATGTCTCGTAACTCTAAGCTGTATGTACCCTGTACTCATTTGAACATCATTTCATTCATCGTCCGATATGACTTAACGTTGGAGGTTTTCTCTTATCCTGAAAGATGAATGTCTGGCAACTCTAAGCTCTATGTATCCTGTACTCATTTGAACATCATTTCATTCATCGTCAGATCTGACTTAACGTTGGAGGTTTTCCCTTATCCTAAAAGATGAATGTCTGGCAATTCTAAGCTCTATGTATCCTGTACTCATTTTAACATCATTTCATTCATCGTCCGATATGACTTAACGTTGGAGGTTTTCTCTTATCCTAAAAGATGAATGTCTGGTAACTCTAAGCTCTATGTACCCTGTACTCATTTGAACATCATTTCATTCATCGTCCGATCTGACTTAACGTTGGAGGTTTTCCCTTATCCTAAAAGATGAATGTCTGGCAACTCTAAGCTCTATGTAGCCTGTACTCATTTGGAAAATAATCTCCACTTAATTTAAGAGACTGATGTTAATACTTCCTTGTTCTTTATAAAATTGATTTCAAAAGCATATCGCTTTCATCTTCAGTCAAACTCCGTTGTTAAGGAAATCACGGTTACCATGTGTTTTTCTTTTGTTATGTTACGTTTTCAGCACTACCAACATCTGAAGACGAAACAAACCTAAAAACAGAATCAATTGCCGGTATGTCAAAATTCACTATGCGATGTTTATTTTTTAAAATAAATATTCTTTCCCCACACTATTAACTCTATGGGAACATTTAACATTTTAAAACATTTTTAATTTTTAACATTTAACATGTTAACATAGCATTTTAATGTGATAAATATTCAATAGAGCTTCAAATTATCGAAGGATGAATTTATATATCCAATAAAAACCATTCTGTCTTCAATAAAGAACTATAAAATGCTTTTTTTTATAACTTCGGCATATTAAAATGTGTAATTCATGGAGATCAGTGCCCTACATAAGAGTCTACGACATCTCGTTTCAAGGCTTCCTGCGGTTACCCCACGCCACCTTCTTTCTTCCTATTAAGATCTCCATTCTGATTTTCCATCTTCCTATTAAGATCTGCATTCTGACTTTCTATTTTCCTATTCAAATCTGCATGTTGACTTTCTATCTTATTATTTACATCTCCTATCTTATTGTTTACATCTCCTAACTTGCTACTGAGTTCTACTATCATCTTCACTATCTGGTCTAAGGTACTTAGTAATGGTTAACGATTTACCTTCTTTCTTAAAGTCCCATACTGTACTGTATGCTGATGATACCACGTTTTTGAATACCAATACCGATTATCAAAGCCTTAACTTGCTAACAGAAGATACTCTAAGGCTTGCAAATACTTGGTTTAGAGCCAATGGTTTCCTGCTAAATGAGTACAAAACTGAACAACTTACATATTTTTACTATCCTAATATTACAAAAAAAAAAAAAAAAAAAAAAAAAAAAAAATAATAATTCGTACCATCTCAAATTCAGATAAATTTGCACATTGTAAACCTCTATTTATAAAATTAAGAATTGTGACTGTGATAAATGTATATATTTATAATACTCTCATCTATGTAAAAAGTAACTTAACCGACCAGCTATTCAGGCAGGATATTCATAATTCTAATACTAGGTTTAATTATAAACTCAATATACCATATCATAGATTAACTAAAACCTCTAACAGCTTTGAAGTATTGGGCATTAAACTATATAATCAATTACCTTTAGAATTAACTGAATTATCAGGTAATACATTTAAATGCAAATTATATGAATGGCTAGTTTCCAAACCTTATTATTCAATACAGGAATACTTTAAGAGGTGTAGTTAAACTTTGGCTTATGTCATGAAGTATTCTTATTTCCTCATTTTATTTTAAGTCTCTATATTTGTATATCTAATGTAAGTATTTTATTGATTTTTTTTTATCTTCACTGTATTATAACTGTATTAATTTGTACTCTATTTTTGACTTTGTCTATTGCTATAATAAGCTTAACGACAATAAATCATTATTCATTATGTTTACCTTGGAAGACATTAATCCTTTGTTGACGAGATCGAGTGGAGCACAAATCATTATAGGTATTTTGTTTACAGGATGGCGGACGAAACCAAGCCGTTGCTGACTAGCCAGAGGGGCAAGCCCAGTAGTGGGGCTATATCCCCTACTAGGAGATCATCGGCATCCCCTCCGGCTACCTCCAGTCCTGATGCACCGCCAGCTCCAGGTCCAGCAGAGGCCGGCTCCGACTCAACTGGGTCCATGAGTGGCCTCACGGTCATGTACGCCACCCTGGGGTTCATTAACCTCTGTGGGGTCTTCCCCATCATCACCCTCCCGCGACCTGTTATCGACTGTGGTGAGTATATCATGTGATTAGGTCATGTACTGCAAACAGCTGACCATCACCATTCGACAATACAGCATTTCAGTCTCTTACGGTGAACGAATTCGAATCAAGTGAAAAAGTAAACAACGTCACACGCTCACCAAGTAGAAACTTGATATTATATGTATTATAGTTTTGTAAAGGAGCCAAACATAAAACGTCAAATAATGTTACCACAACGAAATGTACATAATATAGTGAAAGAGGCTCAAAATTCAAAGTGTACGGGAGCAAAACGTTCAACATCGTCGACATCCAAAAAGGTTCGACTCCATGACATTCAAAAAATATGTTTATAACAATACATTTCTTGAGTTTTAGGAACAGAGAAGAGAATTCCTAAAGTACACAAACTTATTAATGTAGTTAAAGAAAAGGTCCCTTTTGAAGGTAGAAGGACACATTCTGGAGAATACTTAAAGACATGGGATATCTACTTAGCAAGTAAAAATCTATACGTCGTGTTACGTACGATGTTCTGATGTTTTGATGGTCAGACTGTACTGTACTATATTCCCGTCTTCTCTGATCTCTCTAAACCAAGCAGCGACCTCCTATAACAATTGTACTTATTTGTCAGACAGGTAATACAATATACGTCGTGTTACGTACGATGTTCTGATGTTTTGATGGTCAGATTGTACTGTACTATATTACCGTCTTCTCTGATCTCTCTAAACCGAGCAGCGATCTCTCATAACAACTGTACTTATTTGTCAGACAGGTAATACAATATACGTCGTGTTACGTACGATGTTCTGATGTTTTGATGTTTTGATGTTTTGATGGTCAGACTGTACTGTACTATATTCCCGTCTTCTCTGATCTCTCTAAACCAAGCAGCGACCTCCTATAACAATTGTACTCATTCGTCAGACAGGTAATACAATATACGCAGTGTTCCGTACGATGTTCTGATGTTTTGATGGTCAGACTGTACTGTACTATATTCCCGTCTTCTCTGATCTCTCTGAATAATGAAATATTCGATTGTTGAGCCGCAGGTCGTACTCTGAAAATCTGTATTTGGAAGGTTCAGGGGCAGTCAAAGTAAAATAAAAGGAATCCTAGATGACAAGTTTAGAGGATTGAAATTTTATAATAATGAGTTGTTCCGGGAGTACGTATGACTACAGCTGGGAGGATATACCACAAGATGTTAAAAGAAGTGCAGGTATGCTTTCCCGATCGCGTGTGCTGTATTTCTCTCTATTTTGATTATTTCATGGTCGCCATAAATTCTGGAATTGTGATTGTAGAACGGGTGTAGGTGTGGAAATAATTGAAAAACAAGCAGGGAGTCCTGCAGTTACTTTTTCTCATGTTTCTAGATAAAAAAAGAAACATCATAAAAAGATATCTTTCAGTGCCTCATCATTAGAAGTAGAAAGAAAATTAACAAAACAAAACATTTTCTCATTAGCTTCACAGATTATTATTATTATTATTATTATTATTATTATTATTATTATTATTATTATTATTATTATTATTATTATTATTATTATTATTATTATTATTATTATTATTATTATTATTATTATTATTATTATTATTATTATTATTATTATTATTATTATTATTATTATTATTATTATTATTATTATTATTATTATTATTATTATTATTATTATTATTATTATTATTATTATTATTATTATTATTATTATTATTATTATTATTATTATTATTATTATTATTATTATTATTATTACTACTATTATTATTATTATTATTATTACTATTATTATTATTATTATTATTATTATTGTTATTATTATTGTTATTGTTATTGTTATTGTTATTGTTATTGTTATTGTTATTGTTATTGTTATTGTTATTGTTATTATTATTATTATTATTATTATTATTATTATTATTATTATTATTATTATTATTATTATTATTATTATTATTATTATTATTATTATTATTATTATTATTATTATTATTATTATTATTATTATTATTATTATTATTATTATTATTATTATTATTATTATTATTATTATTATTATTATTATTATTATTATTATTATTATTATTATTATTATTATTATTATTATTATTATTATTATTATTATTATTATTATTATTATTATTATTATTATTATTATTATTATTATTATTATTATTATTATTATTATTATTATTATTATTATTATTATTATTATTATTATTATTATTATTATTATTATTATTATTATTATTATTATTATTATTATTATTATTATTATTAATCACCATCATCATCACCAGACTCTCTTCGATTACTTTCTTATTAGGGTTAAATTCTTCTCCAAATTATTTAATTTTCAGTGCAGCATTACGATGGGTTTATCTGAATTTCCGAAAGATGCTTTTGATTGCAGGTTGGGTTGGTATACCCCTGGTGCTGTTTTCAGTTTGCCTGCAGATTTTTACTGCAGTCCTGTTGGGACAGAGTTGGATAATGGCGGAAGAAATGGATCCTTCCATAAAGACCAAAAACAGGTAAGCGCTTTATAAATTGGTGTGAACTTAGTTACGAAATGATGTCAGAATTTTCACCGTTTTTTAACCCAGCAGCAACAATTCTCTGTAAGACAGTATTCTGCTACAATATTATATTTTCCGCCCTAACTTCACAAGTTCAAATTTGACAGCAACGTCTGTATCTGAAGCTAAAAGTATCAAAATTAAAATATACTAGAATTTTTCTATGTTTGTGTGTTATCGTGCCCTCTGGAAACCAGGTCGAAAATTAGATACAGATAAAGTAATTGTGAAATGAGTCCAGGGTCCACGGAGCTTAGAGTTTCAAGATAAGGGTAAACTTAAAGTCATATGAATGAAATGAAGTTCAAATGAGTACAGGATACATAGAGCTTAGAGTTCTCAGACATTCATCTTTCAGGATAAGAGAAAACCTCCAACGTTAAGTTATATCAGACGATGAATGAAATGATGTTCAAATGAGTACAGGGTACATAGAGCTTAGAGTTACCAGACATTCATCTTTCAGGATAAGAGAAAACCTCCAACGTTAAGTCACATCGGACGATGAATGAAATGATGTTCAAATGAGTACAGGGTACATAGAGCTTAGAGTTACCAGACATTCATCTTTTAGGATAAGAGAAAACCTCCAACGTTAAGTCACATCGGACGGTGACTGAAATGATGTTCAAATGAGTACAGGGTACATAGAGCTTAGAGTTACCAGACATTCATCTTTCAGGATAAGAGAAAACCTCCAACGTTAAGTCACATCGGACGATGAATGAAATGATGTTCAAATGAGTACAGGGTACATAGAGCTTAGAGTTACCAGACCTTCATGTTTCAGGATAAGAGAAAACCTCCAACGTTAAGTCACATCGGACGATGAATGAAATGATGTTCAAATGAGTACAGGGTACATAGAGCTTAGAGTTACCAGACATTCATCTTTCAGGATAACAGAAAACCTCCAACGTTAAGTCATATCGGACGATGAATGAAATGATGTTCAAATGAGTACAGGGTACATAGAGCTTAGAGTTACCAGACATTCATCTTTCAGGATAACAGAAAACCTCCAACGTTAAGTCATATCGGACGATGAATGAAATGATGTTCAAATGAGTACAGGGTACATAGAGCTTAGAGTTACCAGACATTCATCTTTCAGGATAAGAGAAAACCTCCAACGTTAAGTCACATCGGACGATGAATGAAATGATGTTCAAATGAGTACAGGGTACATAGAGCTTAGAGTTACCAGACATTCATCTTTCAGGATAAGAGAAAACCTCCAACGTTAAGTCATATCGGACGATGAATGAAATGATGTTCAAATGAGTACAGGGTACATAGAGCTTAGAGCTACAGATATTCATCTACATAGAGGTTAGAGGTACTAGACCTTCATGTTTCAGGAAAAGGGAAAACATTGATATAAGAAGACTTATACTGATAGCTCATGCTGACCGAAATTAGTACTCTGGACTCTGAACGAGCGGCGGTGACGCTGCCGTAATGCTACAGAGGCGGGCTTTCTTTCATGAACGGACCATTTCAGGGTTATTGCTGTTCATTTATTTTTTAATATGCAATGCTTAGATATTAAGAATGTTATTGGTTTGTTTTATCTCTTGAATCTTGTTATGGAAACAGTTACATAGGTGCGTTAAGTGAAAAATGCTTTATGAATTTTTAGTAAATGAAGGAGTTGGAAAAATCACATGAGTTCGGTAAATAAGGCACTGTATATCAGTATTCACTGCATGTCAATATTTGAATATGTATTACTTTATTTCTGTATAGAATCTACTTTAAACTAAAAGGTGATCTTCTGTTTTAGGGCTCCATATGCAGCTCTAGCAGAAAAGGCTTTCGGTTCAAACTGGGGCAAGGTGGTCTCAGTTCTTCTGGACGTCAATATATTTGGAAGTGGAGTCCCAAATTTAATTGTGGGTAAGTCTTTTTCACTCCCTTTTATTTTGAGTTAATATGTAATAGATTAATCTGTAAGCAGACGGTTCAACGTAAAGCAAAATGAAGTCGGCAAACTTTTAATGTCATTCTAATGAATTATTTGGTTGTGATGAATAGTTTAAGAACCTGATGTAATATTGCCAATATGCTAAACTAAGACCATGTGTATTGTATATAGGGAATTTCTTAAACTCTTACGTAGAGTAGACTTCTTAGAAGATACTGAACCAATTTTAATATCCGAGGGCTGTTCAATAAAGACGATCACAATATTTTTTGACAACGTACCTTTACTCATCCTCATAATTTTTTCGGTCCTTCTCAAAATAGTCTCCCCTGAATGCGATGCACTTGTCCCAGCTTTTCTGCCAGTCTTCAAAGACATGCTGGAAACTATTTTTTGAGAGATCCTTCAAAATCGCCTCCGCAGCCTTCACCACTGCTTCTGATGATGGATAATGCCTCCCACGAAGGCGTTTCTTCAAGTTAGGGAATAGAAAAACGTCACATGTGGCTGAAGCCTGACTATAGGGAGGATGAGGGATGCACATCACGTTGATTTGTGCAAGATATTCAGCAACAACATTAGCAATATGCGGACGCGCATTATCGTGGTGCAGCATCCAGCCTGCTTCACGGAAATGTGGTCTTTTGCGCCTTATATGGACTTGTAATAATTTCAGGACATCCCTGTAGTGTTGTCCAGTTACTGATGTGTGTGCAGGTACAACATGCTGATAAACCATTCCATGAATATCAAAGAATGAGATAACCATAATTTTCCCAGCAGAAGCAACCACTTTTGCTTTTTTGGGGGTTGGTGATGAAGGAGATTTCCACACTGAGCTTTGCTGTTTGCTCTCAGGATCAAAATGATGTAGCCAAGTTTCGTCAGCAGTGATTACGTTTGAAAGAATCTCCGGATCTTCCTCTAACATCAACTTTAACTGCATGTGAATGTCCTTTTCTTCGGGAATCAACAGTCTTGGAACCTATCGCGCAAAAACACGTTTCATGTGTAATGATTCTGTCACAAACGTGTGGGTGGCACCCGAAGAAATGTTGAGTATTTCAGAAAGTGATCTTAAGGTAATTCGTCGATCCTCTGTCACAATGGCAGCAGCAGTGTTGATGTTTTCTTCCGTAAGAGCGGTAACTGGTGCATCGGGTCCAGCTTCCTTTGAAATTGATTGTTTCCCCTTTTTAAATATTTTAAACCATCTTCGAGTTGTGCTGTAGGGAAGAACAGACTCTCCATAGGCCTCCTGTAACATTGTATAGGCCTCAACTGAAGATTTGTTGAGACGAAAGCAGAATTTCGAAGCCGCATATTGTTCCTCGCGTGTTACCTCCATTGCAGCGGTAGACGATACTGAACATGTTTGAACTTGCCTGGTTCTCACAGGCGGGAACCAGGAGTACCAACAATGAAACTACTACGGCGTGTTTGTTTCATATTAAGTCAATGGGATATAATAAAATTGAATTTATGTGTGAAAAATTATGACCGTAAAAAGTTATGCTAATTTTTTATTGAACAGCCCTCGTTCTTGGATTTCACTGTTCAGACGAGCAGCTAACTTCCGCTTTATAATAATACTATAGGTTCCTAAAATTAGCTTCTTTTATTTCTTGAGTACCAAGTGCGATGCTTAAAAGTTCATTTTGCTAAGTGTATCTCTCCGTACTGTATTTCAGGAAAGCTTTCCTCTGATATATAGTAATGTTATTTTGATAATATTGTCGACAGCTTCCCAGAATCTTCAACTGTTCTGGCTGAACATACTTCCCGCCTCGATGCAGATATCTTATTGTATATGGTTGGTCATTTTGGGCGTGCTGTTGTGTCCCATCATGTGGCTGGGCGGCCCAAAGGATATGAAGTAAGTATCTGAACATATATTTTCTTAGCTTGGTCATAAAAGTGAGTGTATTTTCTTTTGCAGAACTTGAATATTTTTAGGGTAGAGTGATAGAGATAAAATTTCAGAAAATATAAGAATAAATTTGTTTAAATTCTTCTCGGGAAGCAACAAGTTGAAAAGACGATTAGAGACCCACGTTTCCGGAGTGTAAAAGAAATGTATAACTTGATATAACAAATATAAACAAAGACAAAGGGAATTTGTGAATTGTGTGGTGTAAAATAATGCATAGACCACTGTGTAACAGAATGCGAGGAGGTCGCAATGTGGAAAAGAAAAGGTTTGGGAGGAAAAATGGGAGAAAGTAGAGAAAAGGATAGTAGCTATAAAAATGTTAACAGGAAAGGAGGAAAAGAAGGTAAGATTTATTGGCGAGTTCTTACAGAAAGTAAAAGAAAAATGGACAAGAAATGTAAAGAATATAATAAAGGAAGGTGAGGTAGGAGAAAGGGTCTAATTAAGTAACAAGGAGGGATGGAGGTTAAGAGCTACCTGGCAGAGCAGAGGACCAGGGTGTCATGTAAGACAAGGTACCAACAAGGTAAAGACAAATAAATGTAAAGAATATAAGAAAGTAGGATGAGGGGGAGGAAAGCGGCTAATTAAGTAACAAGGAGACATGGAGGTTAAGAACTACCTGGCAGAGCAGAGGACCAGGGTGTCATGTAAGACAAGGTAGCAACAAGGTAAAGACAAATAAATGTAAAGAATATAAGGAAGGAGGATGAGGGGAGGAAAGTGGCTAATTAAGTAACAAGGAGGCATAGAGGTTAAGAGCTACCTGACAGAGCATAAGAGCAGGGTGCCATGTAAGACAAGATAGCAACAAGGTAAAGGCAAATAAATGTAAAGAATATGAGAAAGGAAGATGAGGGGGAGGAAGGGGGCTAATTAAGTAACAAGGAGGTATGGAGGTTAAGAGCTACCTGGGAGAGCAGAACACCAGGGTGCCATGTAGGACAAGGTAGCAACAAGGAAAACACAAATAAATGTAGCCTAAAGTTGTAGCTATAAAAATGTTAACAGGAAAGGAAGAAAAGAAGATGAGAAGTGTTGGTGAGTTCTTACAGAAAGTAAAAGAAAAATGGACAAGGAATGTAAAGAATATAAGAAAGGAAGATGAGGGGAGGAAAGGGGCTAATTAAGTAACCAGGAGGCATGGAGGTTAAGAGCTACCTGGCAGAACAGAAGACCAGGATGTCATGTAAGACAAGGTAGCAACAAAGTAAAGACAAATAAATGTAAAGAATATAAGAAAGGAAGATGAAGGGGAGGAATTGGACTAATTAAGTAACAAGGAGATATGGACGTTAAGGGCTACCTGACAGAGCAGAAGACCAGGGTGTCATGTAAGACAAGGTAGTAACAAGTTGAACACAAATAAATGTAGCCTAAAGTTGTAGCTATAAAAATGTTAACAGGAAAGGAAGAAAAGGAGATGAGAAGTGTTGGTGAGTTCTTACAGAAAGTAAAAGAAAAATGGGCAAGAAATGTAAAGAATATAAGAAAGGAAGTTGAGGGGGAAGAAAGGGACTAATTAAATAACAAGAAGGTATGGAGGTTAAGAGTTACCTGACAGAGCAGAAGGCCAGGGTGTCATGTAAGACAAGGTAGCAACAAGGTAAAGACAAATAAATGTAGCCTAAGGTTGCAAATTGTAAAATTTTGGAATATGCACAATAAAAATCTAATCCAGTCTTAACTATCAGTACTCACATCACTGAACAAAAGACTGTTTTCAGTAAATTAAAGGCCAGTTCAGGAGATGGCGTGAGTGTATAAAAGTTAATTGTGTCAAAGAAACGGAACTACTTATCTTGATTATCAAGCTGTATAGATATGTGCTTCTTAAGTCGACGGATTTCCATTTAAGGCCGATTTCCAAAAAGAGCTGAACTAAAATCCAGCATCAAATGATATAAGTAATATAAAATATATATAAAAATGCATTACAATATTCTAGTTCACGAGAAAATATTTTTGAACACTTAATTCTTATTTACAGACAAACCAAGTACATTATCTTATCCCCAGTCTACACCAATGTTCCCCAGTCAATAAAAAAGTGATCTCAATCAATCTCAAAGTTATCTCAGTCATTTCCATAATTTTCTCAGTCAATGCCAAAGTAATCTCAGACATTTCCAAAATTATCTCACGCACCGCCAAAGTTATCTCAGTCAATGCAAGCATTCTCCAGTAGATACCAAATTTCCCCAGTATGTATCAATATTCCCCAGCTTTATAGTAATTTAGAATGATATAATTAGCAAAGTGTATTTTCTACAGGTGGGTGTCGAGTATTTCTGTGGGTGTCGTAGTAGCTATCGCAATGCTCACTGGAATGTGCATGTTGATCGATCCAACAGTACCTTTCTCGGCAGGAATACCTTCACCTTCATTCGAGGCTATTGCAATCGCATATGGAATTCTCTCCTTCCAGGTAAGAGGAAAGTTAAAATATTTTCCTACCTAAGTTAATGAAATTTCCCCATATTTATAAGGAAATATTTATTCGAGAAAACGAAATATGTTTACTTTATGGCATAAATAGGTCATAACAATGATAAAGGGTATAAAAACACAAATTTAGTAAAGAATACTTTATGTATTTATATGATACAGTGTGATCCAGATATACCTGAACAATTTCAATAGATCATAACTTTGGAACCAATAACAGGACACACGTGAAACTTTGGGAGAATATAATACACAATTGAGAGATTACATTACAGTATTTACATTTCAGAGAAAATGTTGGAAGTGTCCTTCAATATATACATGATACGACTGTAGATACTGGAGTTTATATGAGTATCTTCAAGACATTTGAGGAGCACCTGGATGATGTGGAGTTGAGAGAAGATTATTTCCAGCAAGGTGAAGCAACGTGCCATATATTAATGACACCATGGAACTTGTAACCAGTTTCTTTGATAATCGGATAATCTCAAAAGGTCTGAGGCTCCCCAGATCTCCTGACCTAACCTCTCCGGACTGTTTCTTTTGTGGGTATCTAAAGATAGAGTGTACAAGAATAAGCCACGGAGAGTAATTGCTGTTCTCAGGGAATCCATTCGAACAGAAATAAGTAACATTGGCAAAGATACTCTCCGTAAAACTTCAGAGAATATGGTGAGACGAGTACAAACATGTATAGATGCTGATGGAGGACACTTCCAACATTTTCTCTGAGATGTAAATAGTGTAATGTAATCTCCCAATTGTGTATTATATTCTCCAAAAGTTGTACGTGTGTCCTATTATTGGCATATTGAAATGGTTCAGGTTTATGTGGATCACACTGTATCTGTTAGTATGGACAGTTTATAGAGGATAAATAAGCGTTAATGGGCAAAGTAATGTGTGTGATGTCTTATTGGTTCTTAATACATAATCTACATGGATCACACGTTTTTTTTTCAGTTTGGAATTCACCCCATGGTTTTGACAATGCAGATGGATATGAATGAAAAGAAAGAAGTTCGTAAAGCTGTGGCACTTAGTTATCTTGGTAAGTTTGCATTCATACCTCAATAATTATGTGGACAATGTAAACAACTATGATATTTTAATATTTTCTTTAAAAGGTACCTAAAATGAAACACTGTTTTTAGGATTTAAATCTATTTTGATTTCCTAAAATTTGTTGTAAACGTTTTCTATGAAATCAAGGGTAAAAACTGATCAACTTAAATACCATATTCAGTGATTTGGTTTCAAACTGTAAATGCAGATAATTGTGAGAACAGTATAATTTTGTTGCATTTGAAATACACAATCGTAATATTTTGATATCACACTTATGAGTAAAAATACGGAAGTGGCTTTTGTATTAATCTATTACTTGAAGCTTTCCTGACGGCGATATGAAGGTTTGTTTTCTCGGCCTTATTCAGATGAATTCTGGAAAGATTTCCGAGTTTTCAAGAGCTAACGTCGCTCTCAACTACGAGCAGGGGCGGTTCCTCCATAAGGTTGCAGGTTTGCGCTACACCCACTGATTCTGAATATACAACAGGTGCATTTTGCACATTAAAGCTGTACTTGTTTGCATTGTTTTATATACAAACATGTTTCAATTACGCTTATCGTCTGTAGCTGCCCATGACCGCAGAAGTCCAAATAAACAGTGATTAGCTGTAGGAGCCGCAGGTTTGCAGTGAAGTGTTAACCTAAGATTTCGCCCAAATGTGGGTTCTCTGAGGGGTTTGCGGGAAGGTGAAGAAATGGGAGTGGCTTCTTATACATTGCTTAAATGAAGGTTTATAAACCTAGCTCCTGCTCTTAGCAACGGCTATAGCGTGACCTTCAGGCTTAGCTACTGTGTGCTCTGCTTTTCGAACACAGGGAAAATTTAATTAAATGCATGGAGGTTATTCAGAAGAGAGCTCTGTTAAACAACAATGCCACACTTGTTCAGGCTTTTGGGTTTATGGCCACTTTGAAAGATTATAATTTTGTATTCTGGCTGTCTTTCTTCTACAAGACCATGCCACATGTGGACATTTTGTACAATCAGCTGCAGAAACGAGACTGCAATGCAACATTTGCCATCGCCCAGCTAAACGCATTTGAAAGGGAAGTGCAAAAGGTAAGAAATAGCGCGGATATCGAGGAACACGAATAAACTGCAATTAAGAGGAGAAGAATAGAAGATCATGATGTGAAAAGAAGACAAGCTCTTGAAGTATGTGACATTCTTAGAGAAGCATACGACAGATTTAGCTTCACGGGGCATCTGGTAGCCTCAACTTTGTTTCATCAAGAAAATTTCTAAGACATTTCCAGAGGATTCCCTTAGAGAAACAATAAGGTTCTATCCTTTTATCATTAGAACAAAAATTCGTAGAGAACTGACTGTAATTTACAGTCGAGAGGAATTTCGTGGAATGTCCGGCGCTTTGTGTTTGATGGACTTCAATAAGGAAAACAATTTATGTGCTACATTCAGCGAATATGTCAAACTCCTCCGAGTACTGTTAACTATGCCAATGTCTACCGCTGAAGCAGAATGCTGTTTCTCAACTTTAAAAAGAATAAAAACTTTCCTTAGGAACACAATGTCACAGGACCGACTGTCAGCATCAGCAATGCTTTCAATTGAGAGAGATTTTGTTATGAAGATCAGCGACTTTAACGCAAAAGTTATCGATAGATTCGTTAGGTCTAAGGAGAGTACAGCAGAGAATCTGTATAAATAGGTGAGTCATTACTACTCTGTATTTTATTTTTCATTTGTGCATCACCAATAATTTAGACCACCAGCCGCCACTGTCTACGAGTACTGATCAACAAAACCTGAGATTGATTTTTCCCTGTCGCTTTCGTGATAGTTTCGTATATGTAACATTAATATTTGAAAAGAGCAGGTTTTTATGTATAATGTCGGTAGGAGGCAGCACTCTCGTATTGGTAGGTTGATAGTAATACTCTATTTTGTAGACGCTATGTGCATTTGGCACACCAGACAGTGGAGTTGACGCGAGAAGAGCAGTACAGCACAATGAATTTCTGTTTTCGTTTAAACCATACAGCCACCGAAACTTATGTAAAGCTGAAGTAAGTGTACAGTTGTAACGATATGTTTTGGTTAGAACTTTTTATATGAATATTGTTTTCTGATATGACTTAGTAAGCCATGTAATGACAATATAAAAATATGTGATGACGTAGCAGTAAATCGGCCAATCACAAAATTAATAGAGAAGTAACTATAGTTACGAAAAGTCAATAATCTGGAGATAGATATACGGGGCATGTATTTTAAGTCAGTACCGTTTTGCGGTTACACCGCCGCAGCGCTACGGTCGGCGTTCCGCGCATGCGCGCTGGTTACCTACATCTCTTGTCTACGCACTGACGCCATTACAGTTTGATTCTTCATTGTATACGTTGGTTACTGAGTGTTTAAGATGCCTCCGACAATTATGAGTCCCGCCGATTGTGCAGTACGGGCTGTTATACGACTTCTTAGTGCTAAAGGCGTAAAACCGATCGATATTCATCGTGATATCTGTGAAGTTTACGGACAAAACATTATGAGTGATGGAATGGTAAGGAAATGGGTGAGAACATTTAAGGATGGCCTCACAAATGTGCGTAATGAAGAACGAAGTGGGTGTCCTTCGGTCGTTACTGAAGATTTGGTGCAGAAAGTGGACGAAAAGTTGAGAGAAAACAGACGCTTTACAGTTTCATCATTGTGCTACTATTTTCCTCAATATTCTCGTAGTGTTTTGTATCGCATTGTGACCGAGAACTTGAAGTACCGGAAATTGCGTTCACGTTGGGTTCCGGAAATGTTGACGGATTTACACAAAACCCAACGTTTAGGCAGTACATTGACTTTCCTCGAGCGGTACCACAATGAAGGTGAAGATTTTTTAGACCAAATTGTTGCTGGTGACGAAACATGGGTGGCCTACGTCACACCAGAATCGAAACAACAATCCATGGAATGGCGACATTCATCATCACCCACAAAAGTGAAGTTTAAGCAAACAATTTCTGCCCGGAAAATCATGTGCACAGTTTTTTGGGACAGAAAAGGAGTATTGCTAGTGGAGTTTCTGCCTCGTAATGAGACAATCAATGCAGTATCTTATTGTGAGACATTGAACAATCTGCACCGTGCAATCCAGAACAAAAGACGTAGCAAGTTGAGTAAGGGTATCGTTTTGCTGCATGACAATGCCCGTCCACATGTGGCTAATCGGACCAAAGATCTCATCACATCTTTTCAATGGGAAACTGCATACAGCCCTGATCTGTCGCCCAGCGACTACCATTTGTTCCTGCACTTGAAGAAACCTCTGCGCGGTCAGCGTCTTCAAGACGATAACGAAGTCAAAACAGTTGTGATACAGTGGTTAACACGTCAGTCGGCAGAATTTTATGAGGAGGGTATTCAAAAACTGGTGCCACCTTATGACAAGTGCCTCATTATTCACGGAAATTATGTAGAAAAGTAGATTAAGCTACAGACTTTCATGTAAAAGTAAAATTATTGCGATATCTATGCACGTCTTTTTTAATTCCAAAACGGTACTGACTTAAAAAACATGCCTCGTATGTTCTTCAATCTTGTTTCATGACGATAAAAAATTCTTGCGGTGAATATAAAAGCTTTGTAATGGAAAATTAATAACCTTCAAAAAAAGTTATTCGGTATATGTAATAGTGATGAGTAGACGTTCAAATGTGATGAATTTTAAGTAATTAACTTAAATTATATATATATTAACTTGAAATAAGGATTTATCGATGATTTGGAGGTAACCTAAAGTGATGGATTAAGAAAGAAAGTTAGAGTAAAACGTAATCCAGATTATACAATCAAATAATATATTTAATCAAATCTTGACCTGGATGTTCCAAACAGTCAACGTGCATCCTATCTGCTGCGAGTGGAGGAAAACGCCACAAATATTGCGCCCTAACGTGGGGCTCGAGTGAGTGTGTAGTGTTTTAGGGCCCGTCGACAACAAGGTCATTTGGGCCCAAAGTCAACTTTAAGAACTAAAAGCTACACAAAGTTAAAAAGTAAGATAAAATATAAACACTCAACTATTAAAAGCACATAAAAAACTCATCCCAGCACTAAAAATTTAAAATCTCTAAAATTGATAAATATAAAATACAAGTCAGACTTGTTTATTAAAATCGATTTTAAAAACAAACCGCAGAGCCTTATCCACTGACACTGGGTCGTCCCCTAAAATACCGTGCAGGTTACTCCTTAGGCCCAAAGACTGGCGAACGCGGGTGTACTGCGGGCAATCCAGCAATACATGCCGCACAGTGAGGCGTACTGCACACGGAGCACACACAGGGGCCGGTTCCCCTCTTAACAGGTGGCCATGAGTCGCACGTGTGTGCCCAATTATCAGCCGGGTGAGTATCACCTCGGCTCGCCGGTTATCCCTGCAGGAAGTTGGCCAGGGTTGTACGCTCTCCTTTATCGCCCGGAGTTGTGTGCCTTCCAAAGCTGTCCAGGATTGCTGCCAAGCAGATAGGAGTTGGCGACGGAAAAAACGTTGCACATCCTGGTATGGCACCGTAGTTGTTAAACTCCGGGGCAAACGGCAAGCGGACTTAGCAGCCGCGTCCGCCTCCTCGTTCCCGGAAATGCCCACATGGCCTGGGGTCCAAGTAAAAACAAAATTGTATCCGCGACTGAGCATTTGCGAGATCTGGGACTGTATTTTTAAAAAAGGGAGTGAGCGGCAGTGTGCTGTTGCAAGGCCTGAAGAGCACTTAGAGAGTCAGTGCAGACAATAAAAGAGCCAGGAGCTAACTTGCAAATAAAAAGGAGCAAATAGAAGATGGCGTACAGCTCTGCGGAGAATACTGAAGTGGAGCCCAGAAGGCGAAATTTATGAGCCTCACCGTTAATGAAGAACGCGCAACCCGTAGTGCTACCTAACTGAGAACCGTCTGTAAAGGCCGGAACATAATTAGGGTAACGGCTCAGTAGTTCGGCAAAAAGTTGTTGGAACACCGAATGTGGAGTAGCGAGTCTACAGTTGCTTGAAAGAGCGAGATCGAACTGCGCACGATTGAGCTGCCATGCAGGATAAGGGCAGATGGACGACCTCTCCACGCGAGGCATTCGGAGGCCATGCGAATGTAGGAGATCCCGAAATCTTATTCCCATGGGGTGTGTCCGAGAACCAGGGCGCATATAACGGTGGACTAAATCTGGACAGAGAACTGGTTTAAAACAAGGATGATTGGGATAACTTGCCATCTTCGAGACGTATGAGCAGAGTAACAGCGAGCGACGAATATAGAGTGGAGGTTCGCCTGATTCTGCATACAGGCAGTCAACAAGATGGAGAGAGATTAAGCCGGAAAAACGATTCAACTATATATCGCCCACAGTGAAGAAGCATTACCTCGTGTAACAATGTTTAGGTGGTTCAAGGACTTCAAAGAAGGCCGATATGTCAGTGTTAAGCAAGGTGGTCCTGGTGTTTTGGCTCCTGCTATGACTGAAGTCAACATCAACACAGCTGCTGTGATTGTCCGAGAGGATCGTCGTATAACAGCGAAGTGTTGAGAATTTCATACGAAGTGTGTTTACAATTATGCACGACCATCTCCATATGACCCGAGTTTGTGCTCGTTGGATGCCACGTCTATTGACTCCCGAACAAAAGGCTGTGCGAATAGAGACAAGCCGTGAAGTGCTGCGTCTCTTTGCTGATGGAGGGGATTCATTTTTTAAATCGGTTATCACCGTTGATGAGTCATGGCTGCATCATTATGATCCTGAAGGTAAACAAGCCAGCCAAGTGTGGAAATCGCCAGGTTCTCCAACACCAAAAGAGGCCAAAGTTATTCCATCTGCAGGGAAAGTGATGGTGATCACACTTTTTGACTGTTGTGGAATGATTTACCAGCATGCAGTTCCCCCTCACACTACTGTTACAGCAGCATACTACACGTCAGTATTGACTACACTGAGGAAGCACATTGCAAAGAAACGACCAGAGCTTTCTCGGACTGGATGTCGACTTCATCATGACAATACATGGTCTCACGTCACATGCAGTTCCTCCTCACACTACTTACACAGCAGCATACTACACGTCAGTTTTGGCTACACTGAGGAAGCACATTGCAAAGAAACGACCAGAGCTTTCTGGGACTGGATGACGACTTCATCATGACAATGCACGACCTCACGTCACATGCAGTTCCCCTCACACTACTGTTACAGCAGCATACTACACGTCAGTATTGGCTACACTGAGGAAGTATATTGCAAAGAAACGACCAGAGCTTTTTCAGACTGGGTGATGACTTCATCATGACAATGTATGGTCTCAGTCACATGCAGTTCCCCCTCACACTACTGTTACAGCAGCATACTACAGGTCAGTATTGGCTACACTGAGGAAGTATATTGCAAAGAAACGACCAGAGCTTTCTCGGACTGGGTGACGACTTCATCATGACAATGCACGGCCTCACGTCGCAAATCAAATCATGCAGTCCCCCCTCACACTACTGTTACAGCAGCATACTACACGTCAGTATTGGCTACACTGAGGAAGTATATTGCAAAGAAACGACCAGAGCTTTCTCGGACTGGATGACGACTTCATCATGACAATGCACGACCTCACGTCACATGCAGTTCCCCTCACACTACTGTCACAGCAGCATACTTCACGTCCGTATTGCCTATACTGAGGAAGAACATTGCAAAGAAACGACCAGAGCTTTCTCGGACTGGGTGACGAGTTCACCATGACAATGCACGGCCTAACGTCACATGCAGTTCCCCCTCACACTAGTGTCACAGCAGCACACTACACGTCAGTATTGGCTTCACTGAGGAAGCACATTGCAAAGAAACGACCAGAGCTTTCTCGGACTGGGTGACGACTTCATCATGACAATGCACGGCCTCACGTCGCAAATCAAATCATGCAGTTTCCCCTCACACTACTGTTACAGCAGCATACTACAGGTCAGTATTGGCTACACTGAGGAAGTATATTGCAAAGAAACGACCAGAGCTTTCTCGGACTGGGTGACGACTTCATCATGACAATGCACGACCTCACGTCACATGCAGTTCCCCTCACACTACTGTTACAGCAGCATACTACACGTCAGTATTGGCTACACTGAGGAAGCACATTGCAAAGAAACGACCAGAGCTTTCTCGGACTGGGTGACGAGTTCACCATGACAATGCACGGCCTAACGTCACATGCAGTTCCCCCTCACACTAGTGTCACAGCAGCACACTACACGTCAGTATTGGCTTCACTGAGGAAGCACATTGCAAAGAAACGACCAGAGCTTTCTCGGACTGGGTGACGACTTCATCATGACAATGCACGGCCTCACGTCACATGCAGTTTCCCCTCACACTACTGTTACAGCAGTATACTACACGTCAGTATTGGCTACACTGACGAAACACAGAGCTTTCTCGGACTGAGTGGTGACCTCATCATGACAATGCATGGCCTCACGTCGCAAATCAAGTCATGTAGTTTCTTACTCGATTCAACTTTACCTGTGTACCACATCCACCTTATAGCTCTGATCTTGCATCCTGTGAATTTTTTATTCCCACCACCAAAGAGGATTCCCAAGGACGTGACAAGAATGGTCTGCAGCACGTGTTCAAGGCCTGGCACAGATTCTAAAAAATGTGCATTGAAGTAGGGGGTAGGCTACTTTGAAAAATACCATGTAAACTTTGAATTGCATTAATATACATCTCAGTCTTTGTTGATGTGGCCTTGTATGTATATTTTCGTAGTTTTACTGTATTGTTTTTGGTGAAGTAATAGTTTTGCACGATGTTTTGCAGTTGTTGGTAGCCTGTTCTTCGTCATCTTGCTGATAGCCATGGTCAAGTACGGAACCTTCGTCCAGTACAACGTGCTACAAGGTTTGCCTGGCAGTGTCCTACTTTACATAGATGCTCTTCTGGTGACTCTACAGATCTGTCTGTCCATGATACTAGGAGGGTCTGCTCTCTTCCAGGACGTAGAAGATAGACTCGGCATTCCTAGAGGTACGTATTTAAATTTACCCTAATCCATTTATCATTAAACATCTCTTTTATAACTACGTGTAAACGTATTTACCATAGATATTTCGAGGACTTGGGCAGCACCTGAAATCTGAATTAATGAGACACATACATATATCCCCATAGCAACCGTTCATACTTTCATACACACGTTACTCATAGCCACCTATGTACATATGTTGTTTATCTTTTTTTCACAGTTTTACTCCCTCATACTTAATAAAAACATTATAGCTATTTCAAACATTCTTGTTTGCTATTTTTTAAACTCTAAACAACACTACTAAATAAATAAACAATAGTTATGGGGCCAAATAAAAACAACTGTCCCATTTACGTAGCCAGGCCTGCTCTCTCGATATCTTTGTTTGACTGCAATATAATATACAATGGAAGTCTGCATTCTCCTCTCCACACAATGGGCATTTATCTAGCTCCCTCTCTTGACCTATACCTTTCTGCCCCATTTATGTAGCCGGGCCTGCTCTCTGCATATCTTTCTTTGACTACAATATAATATACAATGGAAGTCTGCATTCTCTTCTCCACACAATGTACATTTATCTAGCTCCCTCTCTTGACCTATACCTTTCTGTCCCATTTACGTAGCCAGGTCTGCTCTCTCCATATCTTTGTTTGACTACAATATAATATACAATGGAAGTCTGCATTCTCTTCTCCACACAATGGACATTTATATAGCTCCCACTCTTGACCTATACCTTTCTGTCCCATTTACGTAACCAGGCCTGCTCACTCCATATCTTTGTCTGACTACAATATAATATACAATGTAAGTCTGCATTCTCTTCTCCACACAATGGACATTTATCTAGCTCCCTCTCTTGACCTATACCTTTCTGTCCCATTTACGTAGCCAGGTCTGCTCTCTCCATATCTTTGTTTGACTACAATATAATATACAATGGAAGTCTGCATTCTCTTCTCCACACAATGGACATTTATCTAGCTCCCTCTCTTGACCTATACCTTTTTGTCCCATTTACATAGCCAAGCCTGCTCTCTCCATATCTTTGTTTGACTACAATATAATATACAATGGAAGCCTGCATACTCTTCTCCACACAATGGACATTTATCTAGCTCCCTCTCTTGACCTATACCTTTTTGTCCCATTTACGTAGCCAGGTCTGCTCTCTCCATATCCTTGTTTGACTACAATATAATATACAATGGAAGTCTGCATTCTCTTCTCCACACAATGGACATTTATCTAGCTCCCTCTCTTGACCTATACCTTTTTGTCCCATTTACGTAGCCAAGCCTGCTCTCTCCATATCTTTGTTTGACTACAATATAATATACAATGGAAGTCTACATTCTCTTCTCCGCACAATGGACATTTATCTAGCTCCCTCTCTTGACCTATACCTTTCTGTCCCATTTACATAGCCAGGCCTGCTCTCTCCATATCTTTGTTTGACTACAATATAATATACAACGGAAGTCTACATTCTCTTCTCCACACAATGGACATTTATCTAGCTCCCTCTCTTGACCTATACCTTTCTGTCCCATTTACGTAGCCAGACCTGCTCTCTCCATATCTTTGTTTGACTACAATATAATATACAATGGAACTCTGCATTCTCTTCTCCACACAATGGACATTTATCTAGCTCCCTCTCTTGACCTATACCTTTCTGTCCCATTTACGTAGCCAGACCTGCTCTCTGCATGTCTTTGTTTGACTACAATATAATATACAATGGAAGTCTGCATTCTCTTCTCCACACAATGGACATTTATCTAGCTCCCTCTCTTGACCTATACCTTTCTGTCCCATTTACGTAGCCAGGCCTGCTCTCTGCATATCTTTCTTTGACTACAATATACTGTACAATGGAAGTCTTCATTCTCTTTTCCACAAAATGGGCATTTATCTAGCTCCCTCTCTTGACCTATACCTTTCTGCCCCATTTACGTAGCTAGGCCTGCTCTCTCCATATCTTTGTTTGACTACAATATAATATACAATGGAAGTCTGCATTGTGTTCTCCACACAATGGACACTTATCTAGCTCCCTCTCTTGACCTATACCTTTCTGTCCCATTTACGTAGCCAGGCCTGCTCTCTCCATATCTTTGTTTGACTACAATATAATATACAATGAAAGTCTGCATTCTCTTCTCACACAATGGACATTTCTCTAGCTGCCTCTCTTGACCTATACCTTTCTGTCCCATTTACGTAGCTAGGCGTGTTCTCTCCATATCTTTGTTTGGCTACAATATTATGTACTTGGAATTCTGCACTCTCTTCTCCACACTGTGGACATTTATCTAGCTCCATTTCTTGACCTATACCTTTCTGTCCCATTGACGTAGCCAGGCCTGCTCTCTCCATATCTTTGTTTGACTACAATATAATATACATTGAAAGTCTGCATTCTCTTCTCACACAATGGCCATTTCTCTAGCTGCCTCTCTTGACCTATACCTTTCTGTCCCATTTATGTAGCCGGGCCTGCTCTCTGCATATCTTTCTTTGACTACAATATAATATACAATGGAAATCTGCATTCTCTTCTCCACACAATGGACATTTATCTAGCTCCCTCTCTTGACCTATAACTTTCTGCCCCATTTATGTAGCCGGGCCTGCTCTCTGCATATCTTTCTTTGACTACAATATACTGTACAATGGAAGTCTGCATTCTCTTCTCCACAAAATGGGCATTTATCTAGCTGCCTCTCTTGACCTATACCTTTGTGTCCCATTTACGTAGCTAGGCGTGTTCTCTCCATATCTTTCTTTGACTACAATATCCTGTACAATGGAAGTCTGCATTCTCTTCTCCACAAAATGGACATTTATCTAGCTCCCTCTCTTGACCTATACCTTTCTGTCCCATTTAGGTAGCCAGGCCTGCTCTCTCCATATCTTTGTTTGACTACAATATAATATACAATGAAAGTCTGCATTCTCTTCTCCACACAATGGACATTTATCTAGCTCCCTCTCTTGACCTATACCTTTTTTTCCCATTTAGGTAGACAGGCCTGCTCTCTCCATCTCTTTGTTTGACTACAATATAATATACAATGGAAGTCTGCATTCTCTTCTCCACACAATGGGCATTTATCTAGCTCCCTCTCTTGACCTATACCTTTCTGTCCCATTTAGGTAGACAGGCCTGCTCTCTCCATCTCTTTGTTTGACTACAATATAATATACAATGGAAGTCTGCATTCTCTTCTCCACACAATGGGCATTTATCTAGCTCCCTCTCTTGACCTATACCTTTCTGTCCCATTTATGTAGCCAAGCCTGCTCTCTGCATATCTTTGTTTGACTACAATATAATATACAATGGAAGTCTACATTCTCTTCTCCACACAATGGGCATTTATCTAGCTCTCTCTCTCTTGACCTATACCTTTCTGTCCCATTTATGTAGCCGGGCCTGTTCTCTCCATATCTTTCTTTGACTACAATATAATATACAATGGAAGTCTGCATTCTCTTCTCCACACAATGGGCATTTATCTAGCTCTCTCTCTTGACCTATACCTTTCTGCCCCATTTATGTAGCCAGGCCTGCTCTCTCCATATCTTTGTTTGACTATAATATAATATACAATGGAGGTCTACATTCTGTTCTCCACACAATGGGCATTTATCTAGCTCTCTCTCTCTTGACCTATACCTTTCTGCCCCATTTATGTAGCCGGGCCTGCTCTCTCCATATCTTTGTTTGACTACAATGTAATATACAATGGAAGTCTACATTCTCTTCTCCACACAATGGGCATTTATCTAGCTCTCTCTCTCTTGACCTATACCTTTCTGCCCCATTTATGTAGCCGGGCCTGCTCTCTCCATATCTTTGTTTGACTACAATGTAATATACAGTGGAAGTCTACATTCTCTTCTCCACACAATGGGCATTTATCTAGCTCTCTCTCTCTTGACCTATACCTTTCTGTCCCATTTACGTAGCCAGGCCTGCTCTCTCCATATCTTTGTTTGACTACAATGTAATATACAATGGAAGTCTACATTCTCTTCTCCACACAATGGGCATTTATCTAGCTCCCTCTCTTGACCTATACCTTTCTGCCCCATTTATGTAGCCGGGCCTGCTCTCTCCATATCTTTGTTTGACTACAATATAATATACAATGGAAGTCTGCATTCTCTTCTCCACAC